>PVJS01003238.1:0-12588 GCA_004027185.1 Glis glis
ACACACACACACACACTGAGTGAGTGAGAGAGAGGGACAGAGATCTGAAGAAGACACCTCTCCCCCTGCCCAATCCCTTGAGTCTTTCACTGAGTACCACTCAGCAAATATATGAGGAATAACCTAAGGTCAGGGACAGACAAAAGGAGATCAACTGAAAGAGGAGAGGAAACAATATTTGAGGATCAAAGGGTCAGGAATAGTTTGTGTTTCCACTAGCCAGAGTAGAAAATCTTAACTCAGAGTATTCAGAAAGGTATTACTTAAAGGTAAGCTTCAAGTGAATCTAATTAATTCAAAATAATTTAATTGTATCTGAGAACAAAGCTCAAGAGTATTTCTAGGAATACAAAATTATCCAGCACTCAAAAAGGTAAAATTCACAATGTACTGTGTCCAAACAAAAACTACCAGGCATGCAAAGAGAAAGAGAGAAATGACTTAAAACCAACCTAGAAATGAGAAAGATGACAGAATTAGTAGATAAGGATATTAAAAGTTACTATACAGCCAAGTGAGGATTACAGCACATACCTGTAATCCCAGAACTTTGGGGGGCTGAGACAGGAGGATAGCAGGTTTGAGAGCAGCCTCAGCAACTAAGCAAGACCGTGTTTCAAAACAAAAATAAAAAGGGGTTGGGGGTATAGCTCGTAGGTAGAATGCCCCTGGGTTCAATTCCCAGTACCCCCCCAAAATTAATATAACTGAATTATATATGCTCAAAAAGGTAAAGGGAAAATGTTAAAGGCCTAGAAGACATAGAAAAAATTTAACTTCTAGTGATGAGTTCAGCAGATACTACAATGATAAATATTAGTGATAACTGAAGGCATAGCAATACAAACTAGTCCAAAATGAAAAGAAAGTAAAGACAGTAATAAACATAGTAAGCTACAAAACAAGCAAGCATCCTAAAATACAAGTAACTACTCAGAAGAGTACAGGTGTACCCAAAGAACCAGGGGGAAAAGGAAAGAAAAGTTATTTCAAAAAAAGACTGGCCTAAACCATTAACCCACAGATCCAAGAAGCTCAACAAAATCTGAGGACCGAAAAAGTGGGAAAGAAAAATAAATAAACCCCACCATAGGCACATCACAATCACACTGATTAAAGCCAGTGATAAAAGGAAATTCTTAAAGCACAGAAAATGTCTGGAAAGGAGTGATTATAAACTTATCATAAACAATGCAAACAAGAAGACAACAAAGGAACATCTTTAAAGTACTGAAAGATATAAACTGTCAATCTAGAATTCTATTGCCCAGAAAAAAATATCTTTCAAGATGGGCATGGTGGCACATACCTATAATCCCAGTATTTGGGAAACTGAGACAGGAAGATTGATGTTCAAGGCCAATCTCAGCAACTTAGCAAGACTCTCATCAACCTAGTGAGACCCTGTTCCAAAACAAAAAAATAAAAAAGGGCTGGGGGATATAACTCAGAAGTAGAATGCCCCTGGGTTCAAGCCCTAGCCCTCCACCCCCACGCACAACTTCCACTACAAGTTTTTCAGTGAGAAAGAAAAATGATAATAGGCAGAAACTTGCATTCACAAAATAATGAAGAACACTGGAAAAACTAAGAATATAAAAACAGTGCTTCTTGCTGCTTGACTAAAGGAAAAATAACAGTATATTTTGAGACTTAAAAATATGACTGCAATTTTAAAAGTCATAAATAAGTGAAGAGTTAAAAGATTCAAAGTCAATCACACACTCATATACCAGTAATCAACTGCTGGAATTTGAAATTAAAAACGCCATTTACATTTGCACTAAAAAAGGAAGGAAGGAGTATGAGATGTTTAAGAGGGCACCAGTCCTAGTATCTGTTGCAAATGAGAGTTGCTCAGCAAGGCAAAAAAAATTTTTTACAGAAGGGTGTGCAACCAACAAAAAGTCTGGTAAGCAAGCACACCGAACGGGCAAGTCGCTCAGGTTTTAACCTTGACAAGGCCTTGCCTCGACTGGTAAGGGCTTAGGTTCATAACTTGGCGTGACTGGCTAATATGAAGACAGGCAGGGGTTTTGATTTGAGGTTTGACAAAGAAACCATTAAGATTCTGGGAAACAAAGTTACATGAACTAAAATGATGGTCTTAACTAAAATGGCTGTTGTCTGGCCAACCTGTTTGACAGAAAAGATTTTATACTTCTTACAGTATCTGATGAAAAAAATCAAAGAAGACTATATGGAGAGATATTCCATATTCATGGATAGGAAGTCTCAATTCCTGTTAAGATATCAGTTCTTCCAATGCAAGCCCAATCAAATCAAAATCCCATTTAAACTAAAAATTTTTGCCCTGACGCTGGGAGCGGTGGCGCATGCTTGTAATCCCAGTACTTGGGAGGTGAAGACTGGAGGATCCGGGTTCACAGCCAGCCTCAGCTACTTAGTGAGGCCCTCCGCAACTTCGTGAGACCCGGTTTCAAAATAAAGGATAAAAAATAGGGCCGGGATCCCCACTACCGCAAAAAAAAAAAAAAAATAAATAAATAAATAAAAATTTCTGCCCTGCACTGTCAAGAGAATGAGTAGAAAAGTCAGACTGGGAGAAAATGTTTGCAAAAGAACACATCTAGCTGGGGACTGGGCTCTGTGACAGAGTTTAATCCCCAGCACCAAAAGGAAAAAAAAAAAAAGACCTGACAAAGGACTGTTACTCAAAATATATAGAAATCTCTTAAACCGCAACAAGAAAACAAAAAACCCAATTATAAACATGGGCAAAAGATCTGAACAGATTCTTCATCGAAGAAGACATACAAATGGCAAATAAGTATATGAAAAGATGGTCAATAGGAAACTGCAAATTAAAACAAGGAGATACCACTATATACTTATCACGGTAGCAAAATTCCAGAGTACCGACACCAACAAATCCTAAGGAGGCTGTGTAGCAACAGGAACTCTCATTCATTGTTGGTGAGAATGCAAAATGGGACAAACACTTCAGAAGATAGTTCACCAGTTTCTGATAAATCTAAACATACTCTTAGCATAGAGTCCAGCAATCATGTCTCCTTGGAGCTGAAAACATATATCCACACAAAAACCTACAGAATGTTTATAATAATTTTACTCAAAATTAGTAAAACATGGAAGCAGCCAAGATACTCTTCAGTAGATGAATAGACAATCAACTGTGGTAAATCCAGTAAAGAAACTAGCTAGTGAGCCATGAAAAGATACAGAGGAACCTTAATGCCTATTATTAAGCGAAACAAGCCAATCTGAAAGAGATTCCAACTATATCACATTCTGGAAAAGGCAAAAGTATGGAGACAGTAAAAACCTCAATGGTTGTTAGGGGCTGGGAGATAGGAGAAATGAACAGGCAGAACAGAGGCGCACGCGCGCATACACACACACGCACACACACTTTACACCTGGGAGTATAATGTAGAAAAACCAACATCAGATATATTCTAATAAACTTACAGATCCTAACATAAAAACTTTAAATCCTCTAGGCATCTAGGCAAAAAGAGCAAGTAACAAACAAGAAAGAAAACTACAATATCCTAAGACCTACAGTAAAGCATTATCCCATACTAAAAAGAAAAAAAATGGAGTAATATATATTTAAGATACTTAAGGAATGTAGAAGCCAAGGATTTTACATTCAGCAAAACTGACTTTCAAATATAAAGGGCAAGCCGGGCGTGGTGGCGCACGCTTGTAATCCCAGTACTTTGGGAGGTGGAGACCGGAGGATCCGGGTTCAAGGCCAGCCTCAGCTCTATCTCTCCCTCTCTCTCTTTCTCTTTCTACTTAGTGAGGCCCTCCGCAACTTCGTGAGACCTGGTTTCAAAATAAAGTATAAAAAATAGGGCCGGGGGTGTAGCACGGAGGTAGAACGCCCCTGGGTTCAATCCCCGGTACCGCAAAAAAAACAAACAAAAAAACAAAAACAAATATAAAGGGCACAAACCATTAATATGCCAAAAACTTTCCCAAGAACCCTTTCTAAAGAAAATAGGCTTCCAGACAACCAAAATGATTAGAGACATATGAGCTGGTGGGGCAATTTAACATATAATGTAATACTAAGTCTAAATAGGGGTTTATGCAGGTTAAATGGGAAAGCTGATATATACCATACTCTGACAAAGTAGAAATACTACAACTATTTAAAAAGCGAGGGGTGCAGATAGGCAAAAGTGCAAAGTTTTATCTGCTCTTAGTAATTATACTGGTGGTGGTTATTGTTGAGTCTAGAACTAAAGTGGCCCCATCTTGTAAAGACTGTCATTTTGCAGGCCTCTTTGCTGACCAAAAAAGTCCCAACTCTTACTCAAATAAACTCATACCTCTGCTTACCTAAATGTCCCCATTGTCTTGTCTAAGATGTGCCTGTCAAGCCCCTTGTTTATCCCGTCCCTCTGTTTACAGAAAATTCCCATTGTCCTGCTTAACCCAGCTGTAACAACCCAACTAACTCCCTAACAGCACCCCTAGCAATGACTGACTACCACCACCATCCCTGCCCCATAGAAGCTCCCCTTAAAAAACCTATATAAGCCTCTAGTCTGTAAGTAGACATGGGCTCCAACCTTTCCTGGAGACCCCTTCCACAGGTTTTACCCCAATAAAGCCTGTACTGCCGTTAAACCGTCTCCTGTCTCTTTCCTCCCCGGAACCTTTCAGTTATTATTAGCATTGTTATTCTGAGACTGCCGTGTGTTTAATATGGGATAATGCAAATATGTATTATGGGATACTCAAATTCTATCATCCCATATCCCCAAGAACCAAGACTTTCAATATGAAAGGAGACAGATATAATTATAGAAGTTAACTAAAAACTTTGTTATCCTAAATTTGAATCCAAGGTATCAGAATGTTTTCCTATTTTAATTTTAAATATACAAATACATTTTACTTCTAAAAATATCAAGTCATATTTACCATATAAATATGTATATGTCACTTACCACATCTTTTATTCATAAATGTTATTTGAATACTAATGTGTGTGTCTATGTATATACAGATGGGGGGAGAGAAAACCTATTTCCTAGCTTATGGTCTTGAAATGACATTTCCAAATTAAAAAAAAAACAGACTTCTTGGAAAAAATGACTTATTTTAGATTTGAGGTAAAAATACATAAGATGAGTCAAGAAAATCTTGTCATATCAGATAGCAAGGAAGCTACCAAACACAACTAGGCTTGTGTCAAAAACTCAAGTCAAATAAAGAGGTTCTTCCTTAGCATAGGACAATTTAAGTATTATTTTAGTTATAATTGCAACTTACCAAATATGTTCAAAACCCAATTGCTTAAATACATTAGTTAATGATACTAATACTTTAAAAAATCTAACTGGTAACCCTCAAAGGATGAGGGACTAGTAAATAAGAGGGAAAAAACAAGCATTCTCTCCTTTCCTATACAAACTGTACATTAGGTAATCAAACAGTAAATGAGGAAAACTTTTTACAAATGTACCTGAGAAAATGGAAAAGAAATGATAGATGATTCAAGATGACTCATGATTCCCAGCATGAGGTGGAGGGAGGAGTGGAGGAGGATCCCCTCATCATGGGGAGATATACTCAGTGACCAAAGTGAGTACTTTGTAGCTTACCCTGATGTTGTAAAATGGAGGGAACTTCCCTACAAGCAAAGAATTTGTTTGTAATCCAAAAACTGCTAATATAAACTGAAAAAAGGAAACAAAAATACAGTTAAACACCAATCCTATGGAAATTTAAAAGGAATGGTGGGAATGGTGACTACCTATGCTTTGACAGTAACTAAGTAAGGCAGCATATTTCTCTTTGAGCTTCTCTGACACAGAAAGCCAAATATGACAGGAAGACATGAAAGAAGAGAGAAATTACCACACCTACTTTACTGATCTAAACTTGTTTTAACAAAGGAAGAATATTTTTATCATTACTTTTTTTTCCTTCCTGTATAACACTTTATACCTAAATTTGGTAGTTATATTTTGTCTACTAGTTATTATACTTGTGTACTCCCTCTCACTTCCTAATATGTCATAAATTTATGAGCACAAGGACTATGTTTTTTTCCATCTGCATATCTTCTACATGCTTAGGACAGTGCCAGGTAAAATGATTTTACACAGAGCACCTGCTTTGTATGTTTGCTGCATTAAATTAAACAAGGGTAGTCAGGTAAAAGAACAGAATATTCTGTATTTTTCTGAAGGCAAAAATCAGGACACACTGGAAGCAAAATACTGAGAAGCATATTGGGCCAACATTGACACAAAAGTTTGACAGTACTGGTTGCCCTGAGAAGTAACAATGTAGCTGGGCATAGTGGCTCATGCTTGGCCAGTCTTAGCAACTTAGCAAGACCCTGTTTCAAAATAAAAAATAAAAAGGGCTGGGGGTGTAGCTCGGAGTACCCCCAGTACGCCCCCTACACACTAACAATGTCCCCTCACCACCTTGAAATATTTAAAGAGACTGTATGCCCACTGGGGAAAGAATATTCTCAGCAGGTCTATGGGCTCATATATTCCTTTGAATGCATCAATACTGCTGGGCATGGTGGCACATGCTTGTAATCCCAGTATTTGGGAGGCTGAGAGAGGAAGATCGCAGGTTCAAATCCAGCCTCAGCAACTTAGTGTGGCCCTCTGCAACTTAGACCCTGTTTCCAAATAAGAAATAAAATCGGGCTGGGGGTATAACTTGGAAGTAGAGTGCCTCTGGGTTCAATCCCTAGTACCACAAAAAATAAATAAATAAAAATAAAAAATGAATACATCAAGACTGCACTAAAGATTGAAGGGAACTGTGAAATCTGATGAAGTTTTTTTGCAGTACTAGGGACTGAACACAGGGATGTTCTATCTCTGAGCTACACCCCAGTCCTATTTTATTTTGAAATGGTCTCACTAAGTTCTGGTGTGCCAGTCTGGAACTTATAATCCTCTTGTGTCAGCTTCCCATGTACTGGAATTATGGGCGTGTGCCACCTCACCTGGCTGTGATGCAAACATTTAAGATTTTATTTCTGAACAATGCTATCCTCAGAGTCTCAGACTAAAATGCAAATGAATAAGGAGAAATAAATCTATCCCCAAACCTATTCAGAACAGCCATTTCCTACCCAACTGGAAATCTAATATTTTAAAATGCAAAAGCTTTACCAGAGACTTAAGTATAAGAATAAACAGATGTTACTTTCACTTCATCTTTAATATTATTATCCCCATTTTGTAAAGGGGCACTGATACTAAATGAATAAATAATAAGTAGGTTTTAAGGTTAACTCAAACCATGTTTTTTTTTTTACTGAACCTTCCTTCTCCTAAAAGAAATTAACTTTTGTAAAATACAATCATTGACCAGGTGTGGTGACACATGCTTGAAATCCCAGTACTTGAGAGGCTGAGACAGGAGGATTGCAAGCCCTCAAAAGTTAGTGAGACTGTGTTTCAAAATAAAAAGAAAAATAAAATAGGGCTGGGGATGTAGCTCAGAGGTAGAAAACAACTGGGTTCAATCCCCATTATAAAAAAAAAAAAATCATTGCCTCTTTTGTGTACTAGCACTAGAAAACTTAATTTTCTATCATATTGTAATTTCCATACCATAAGTTCATGCTTCCATGTCTTACCACTTATTTCAAGCTCTGCCCAATGTGATTTCTTTCCATTTGCTGCTTCCTCAGAGGACATAATTGTGTACATCCTCCGGGGGTCAGGGGACTCGTATTTTTCTTTGGGCATGCCTGTTAATGAAGAAAAGAAACCAATCAGTATTCTGAAGAACCAAACAAAAATAAAAATACTCTTTTAAAGCAGACAACCATTTTATGATCTGTAAGTACAATTTCCCACTAAAAGGAACTAGGAGTTCCTTGGAGAAATGGATGATTTCAGGTCCAGGATAGGACAGACACAAACAAATCTACAGGCTAAGAATGCAATGGTTGTGGAGTGCAACCTGAAGAGGGTTCCACTGGTGAACATCACAAGAATGACCATAACTGAATCAGTATGAATTATATGAATTCATAATTTTAACTAAGGAAAAAAACTTGGTCGTCTGAAAATTAGAAAATTAAAGAATCAAGCATTTATCATGCATTTCTGGCAGAAAGTAGATTAAGTGAATTCTTAACAGAATTCCAGGTAATAAATGTAAAATGAGTTACATAATTAGAAAATCATTATAACATCTAATGAAATAATATAGGCAATGATCATTAATAGTTAACAAAACCACGAAGGGGAAAAAAAATCAATGGAAAAATTTAAATGGCTGTAAGACCTAAACCCAATGATCAATCTGATCTTCAGGACAACCAGCCATTGTGTGCCTCTAGCTCACAGGAGGACACACCTACCTATGAACTTGCCCCCTCACTAAAAAAATTAAAAATTGAACCTGAATCCCATCAAGCCTCTCTAGATCTGGTACCAGTTCATAGAAAATAAGGGATATTGAGAAACATGTTAAAAATAACATCTGAATACAAAACAGTGTGAATATATTTAAACAGAATTGTATACTTGGTTATGATGCTAAGTTTTAGGATGTGTGTTTTAGCACAGTTAAAAACTTTAAAAACTCTAAAAACTTTTAAAAAGCCAGGTGTGGTGGGCACATGCCTGTAATCCCAGTACTTGGATTAAAAATATAACACCACAAGAATATAGCCAGGAAGATGAAGAATATGGGACATTCTATGTAATAAAAGACTGAATTTCTTCAAATTATGGCATGAAAAGAGGAATGAGAAGAAGCTGATATGGAATATATGCTCTAAGAAGCAGAGCAATCAAATGCAATGTGCAGACCCCATCTGGTTCCAACAGGAGCAAATTAAATGTAAAAAGATTATTTTTTGAGAATGGGAGAAATCTAAGGATGAACTAAATATTAGATAATATTAAAGGAGTATTACTTGTTTTGCTTTTGTTTTTTTTTAATCCTTATCTGTTATATGACACATTCTGAAATATTCAGGTGAACTATCACTCCTATGCATAGTCTCTGAAATCCTTTATCCCTATCTCACTTTATCTTATTCTTCTGGAAAACTGTAATCCTTATTTAACAAATTCTGCACCTATTCTATAAATATCTACAAGGCTGAACACAGCTAGAGAAAAACCTATGACCATGTGAATTTAAAGTGAACCAGTCAGCAATCACTCAAACGGACTCTTCATGCTGCCTAGAAATTATATTGCAAATTCCTAATCTATCCCCCACTCTTAGATGGCTTTTCTCTTTAAGCTTCTAACACTTACTCCTCTCTATTAGCTCTCAGTTCATGGCCTTACTTCTGTTTTCTCAATGGAACAGAAAAAGGCATTAGAGTCCTTTCTATGAACTCTCACTTATTCCTATCACTTTTACTGTGGACAAATTGCCTACCCTCTTAGCACTCAATCTACTAGTGCAACTTAAACCCACCCCATCATCCTGTCTATTCAAGGACATCAGTCTGGCAATTCTCTTTCTCTCATCACGTCATTCCTGTCTACTGGATCATTACATCTACTAAGTGTAATGATCAGCACACATAAGCATGGTATTATTTCTGCTATTAAAAACAAAACATGCCGGGCGTGGTGGCACACGCTTGTAATCCCAGTACTTTGGGAGGCGGAGACTGGAGGATCCGGGTTCGCGGCCAGCCTCAGCTACTTAGTGAGGCCCTCCGCAATTTTGTGAGACCCGGTTTCAAAATAAAGGATTAAAAAATAGGGCCGGGGGTGTAGATCGGAGGTAGAATACCCCTGGGTTCAATCCCTGGTACCGCAAAAAAAAAAAAAAAAAAAAGAAAGAAAATACCCTATACTAAAAGTTGAACAGTAAAGACCAGTTAAGTTTGTCCCATCTAGAGGACAAGCTGCAGGAAGGGCCCTTTCTGAATGACAGGATTATACCATTAATAGCCTAGAAAATATAAAATGCTGTGTAAGGCTATCAGAACTTGATGACAATGTTCCTTCAATTGACACACAAATGTTGTTATTCTGACCAGATTCTGTTTACAAAGCAACCAGCAGATCTTCATTAGCTCTTCCAAGTAGAATTTAATAATGGTAAACAAAATTACTCTAACCAGCTGAGTATTTTGGTCCTAATATTCACTGACCTTCTCAGTGAAAGTTAAGAAGTCTGATTACCAATCCCATGTGAGCTTAGTGAAAATCGATGCCCAGAGTTTGATCACACTCCAGAGAAGTGTTACTGAACTAAAAACTCTCAAAACCATGCCCTGGGCCCACGGTCATTCCATCAAAGAGCCATAGTTTCTTCGGAGGCAGCCTACCACTCCCTTTCATGGTTTTTCATAATGAAAGATAGGTCATATGAAAATCATACTCATTACCAACAACTTCAAAGAAAGGAAGAGATCTCTATTTTCCAAATCCCTGACACTGAAGATTAGGAAATTAATCTCTCTCTCTCTCTCTCTCTCTCACACACACACACACACACACACACACACACACACACATAAAAGGAATTAACTGGTAGTGAGATTAGGTAAAGAAAAGGTTACAGGAATACATGCAATTTAGGATTTTCCCCAAGGCTTTGAAACAGTAAGTAGAGCTTGCTCTCTAAAAAGCCCAGTATGTCACTGAAAATTACTATCTAAAAATAAGTCTCCCCACTGCTCCCACAAAAGACTTGAAAACTGTCAAGGAGAATTATAAAAGAATATTTTTTGCCGGGCGTGGTGGCACACGCTTGTAATCCCAGTACTTTGGGAGGCGGAGACCGGAGGATCCGGGTTCGCGGCCAGCCTCAGCTCTCTCTCTCTCTCTCTCTCTCTCCTTAGTGAGGCCCTCCGCAACTTCGTGAGACCCGGTTTCAAAATAAAGTATAAAAAATAGGGCCAGGGGTGTAGCACGGAGGTAGAACACCCCTGCGTTCAATCCCCGGTACTGCACACACACACAAAAAAAAGAATATTTTTTAAAAGTAGGTAGGCCGGGCTGGGTGTGGTGGTGCAGGTCTGTAATCCCAGTACTTGGAAGGCTGAGACAGGAGTATCACAGGAGTATCACAGGCCAGTCTCAGCAATTTAGCAAGACTCCGTTTCAAAATAAAGAAAGGGGGATACAGAACACCCCTGGGTTCAATCCCCAGTGTACACACACACACACGCCAAAGTTAGCAGATACAAAGCACCTGACTACTTAATCTCTTACTCCACCGATCCATTGCCAGACATCACTACTGATCCTGACAACATAAAATCTGTTCCTGTTCTAGACTTCAGAGTAACATTTTTTCATGATCTTGGAATAATTATTTCACTTAAAGAAACAAAGGACATTATCATATTTATTATATTCTTTCATAGCCGGTGGTGCATGCCTATAATTCCAGTACTTGGAGGCTAAGACAGGAGGATCACGGGCTCAAGGCCAGCTTATGGTAACTTAGCAAGACCCTATTTCAGAATGAGAAGAAATTTAAAGGGCTAGAGGTGTAGCTCAGTGGTAGAATGTCCCTGGGTTCAATCACCAGTACTGCCAACAGAAAAGATATGCTTTCATAACGAAATGTTTTATGAAGCAGCTTAACGATATAACTATCCTGGGAAAATCAGTGGTGCAAAGTAGAGTTACAAACCATAACACAAATAAAAAACACCATCCTGAAACATTTATATGAAGGGTGGCCCAAAAGTGTAACAAAAAAAAAAGCCATCTAGAGGGGGAGACAATCCTTCAGGAATCCTGTCTACCCCACACATCCAGAAATGCTGAGTGCACGCACGCACCTCTCTGAGTATGGTGCCTCAAGAGGGTTAGGGATAGGATACCCAAGGACAGACTGTAAAAGACTAATCAGAATCTAAAGTAGAGAGGAAGCCAGGCGTGGTGGTGCACGCTTGTAATCCCAGTACTTGGGAGGCTAAGACCAGAGGATCCAGGTTCGCAGCCAGCCCCAGCTACTTAGTGAGGACCTCCGCAACTTAGTGAGACCGTGTCTCAGCCTCCCAAGTACTGGGATTACAAGCATGCACCACCACATCCGGCTTTGAGACCCTGCTTCAAAAAACAAAAATAAACCAGGCGTAATCCCCAGTACCTGGGAGGCTGAGACTGGAGAATGGCAAGTTCGAGGACAGCCTCAACAAGCAGTGAGATTCTCATCAACCTAGCAAAACCCTGTTTCAAAATAAGAAATAAAATCAGATTGTGGGTATAGCTTGGAGGTAGAAGGCCCCTGAGTTCCAATCCCAGTACCATAAAAAATTAATTAACTAATTAAATGTGGCACATGCTTGTAATCCCAGTACTTGGGAGGCTGAAACCGGAGGATCCGGGTTCGTGGTTAGCAATTTAGTGAGACCCTGTTTCAAAATAAAGAATAAAAAAAATAGGGCTGCGGGTGTAGCTCTGAGGAAGAATGCCCCTGGGTTCAATCCCCAGAACCGCAAAAAAAAAAAAAAAAATTAAAATTAAATAAAATTAGCTGGGCGTGGTGGCACATGCTTGTAATCTCAGTACTTGGGGGACTGAGACAGGAGGATCACAGGTTCGCGGCCAGCCTCAGCTACTTAGTGAGGACCTCCGCTACTTAGTGAGACCCTGTTTCAAAATAAAG
>PVJS01003238.1:12688-71071 GCA_004027185.1 Glis glis
ACACACACACACACACACACACACACACACACACACGAAACCCAAAACAAAGGGTATTTGTTAGAAAGCTTGACTTGCAGCACCCCCACCTTTCCAAAGGTTAGTGGGTGGGGTTGAAAGTCCTAAACCTCTGATCACTAGGTGAACAGCCTCATTAGCAAACTAATATAACAATACACAATAAACTATCAAAATAAACCAATACACTAAGGTATGATCAAGGGGCTCATTATGAAAAGCAAATGACATCCATATTATTAAAAAAACTCCAAGAGTTTAGGTGCTCTATGACAGGAACCCAGGACAAAGACCAAATATATATTTCATATTATACCACATCCATCCACACCATATATGAATAAAAACCAAGTCAACATAGAGTGGTTAATGTCAAATAACAGTAAATTTAACACACACACACATATCATAACAGCTATACAAAATCATTACTGCAAAAAGCTAATGAAGATCCACTTTGGGAAAAGAAAATAAATACTACAGAAATAGGAGGAAAAATCCACAACAAATTCTTCCTGTGCTTAAAGAAATTAAAGACAGCATAAAACTGAAAAACTACAAATAAAGAAGTATGAAACAAGATACACTGAAACAAAGAGGGAAAGTCCTAAAGGAAAAATAAAAGTATCTGAATATTAAAATTTCTAAAACAATATTGAGACAAGGCAATAGAATAAACATCCCCAGTAACATACTTGAAAAGCAAAATAAAACATATTTTTGTGATAAAACAGAAGACAAGCAAAGAACTTAGCATCCAAGAGGGTAATTACTTATACCATACCTCAGCCTATCACCCTTAGGTATTAATCCAAAAGAAATAAAAAGATATGTGTATAAATGTCCACAACTTTACTCATAACTGCAAAAAACTAAAGCAACCCAAATGTTCATCAGTTGTGAATGGATGATTGGATTTTAATATACCTGCACAACTAACTACTGATTAATTTAAAAATGAGTTGTTAATAGTCAAATATAGATGAATCTCAAACATTAACTGATCAGAGAGACCCACGAGATTCCATCTATATAAATCTGTGGTCATAAAAATCAAGGAGCCGGTCATGGTGGCACACACTGGTAATCCCAGTACATGGGAGGCTGAGATCAGAGGATTGGGGTTCGCGGTCAGCCTCAGCTACTCAGTGAGGCCCTCCACAACTTAGTGAGACCCTGTTTTGAAAAATAAAGAATAAAAAAAATAGGGCTGGGTGTGTAGCCAGGAGGTAGAATGCCCTTGGATTCAATCTCCAGTACCACTAAATAATAAATAAATTAATTAATTAATAAAAATAAAAATCGCAACAGCACTTGGACCTAAATATTGGGTATCTTAACTGGGATGTGTTTTATATAGGTATATATACTAATCAAAAGTAAACCTGTAACGACTATCTATGGGGAGGGAGTACGGTGGGAACTGGAGGGAAATAATGAATTTATCTTTTTTTTTTATTTGCGGTACTGGGGATTGAACCCAGGGGCATTCTACCTCCGCGCTACACCCCCGGCCCTATTTTTTATACTTTATTTTGAAACCAGGTCTCACGAAGTTGCAGAGGGCCTCACTAAGGAGACAGAGAGAGAGAGACAGGGGGAGAGAGAGAGAGGGAGCGCGCGCGAGCGCTGAGGCTGGCCCCGAACCAGGATCCTCCGGTCTCCGCCTCCCAAAGTACTGGGATTAGGGATTACAAGCGTGCGCCACCACGCCCGGCACGAATTTATCTTTTTGAACCTCACTATGATGTATAATTACAATGCACCAATTTAAAAAAAAAGGAAAAAACCCACACTAATATACTACATTTTGGCAAAAAAATAAATTCCTGCTAGTTTTGCAGTTAATCTGTTATTAATCTCCAACTATGCCTTATTTACAAATTTAACTTCATGAGTATGTATGTATAGGGAAAAAACACAGTATATAGGGTTCATTACTATCCAAAGTTTCAGGAACCCACTGGCTACTTAGAGAAGCCCTCTGCAACTTAATGAGACCCTGTTTCAAAAAAAGGGGGGAGGACTGGGGGTATAGCTCAGGGGTAGAATGCCCCTGGGTTCCCTAGAAAAAGGAGGACAGGACTCTTGTATTTCAGATAAACCTCTTGCATAAAGACACTTGGAACAAGGGCACAGCCATCTTCATCAAAGTCATCTCCATCAATTAGCTAACACCAACTCAAGCAACAATGGCCTTGTTTTCAAAACAGCTTTTTGTCATTAAAAACTTCCCATTGCCCCAATCCCCTTGGATGTGTCAGTGGTCCACCACCACAGCACACACATCCCACGCTGCAATCTTCTGCTATTCCTAACTATATTCTTGCTTTAGCAAGGTCTCTCGGTTTCTAATTTTAGTTTAACAGTAAATATCATTTTATGTAAATTTAACCTCAACTAAAAACACCTGGTCAAGTGTAAAGCCAAACTAAAGGACTTTTCCAGACAAGTAATTACTAAGAAAACATACTACCTATGTACTTTTTCTAAGTAAGTACTTATTACAACAGCACTATTTGTGACAGGAGAAAAAAAAATGTGAACAACCTAAATGAGCACCAAAAAGAACATTAAGTTAAATAAATTATGTAAAGCTATACTATGGAAAATCACCCAGCTGTGAAAAGAATGTTAAGTAGGCTACTGGTATTACATTGAACTATTTACTTCATAATGTAAGATTCAGCAAATAAGTGCTTATGTTAATGATATTAGGGATCAAGATTTTCAGGGTAAGAAAACTTTTACAAATCAAGGAAATTAAACAAAAATACTAATACCAAGTTGATTTGAGGATATCAATAGAAACTCGTGGTTTTTCATTTATTTCTATCTACTCAAGTGCCCCCTTAGCAATGTTACCTCTGGAATAATAGCACTCTTAAACTTGAATTTTGATTTCTAAACAGGAGTCCCCCATATCTGTGCAGGGTATATTCCAAGGGCCCCCATGGGTGCCTATAATCATGGATAATATTGAACTTTATAATTTTAATGACTTTTCCATCTTAACTGAGCTGGTATCATACATTCACACACTGTGGCTGTAACTTGCAGTTTGAAGTGCAACAGCACAAATTTTTCCTTCTTCACAACTTCAAGTATATTAGATTCATCTTTACCATAGATCTTAACAACCTCTGCATTCTATTTCTTTCTTCCTTGTTGAGAACTTTCACCTTCTCACTTAAAGGAAGCACTTTAAGATATCTCTTTGGCATATTCAAATTGCCAGCATCTGGACTCTAAGCACTACTTGAACACTAGGTCTGTGATACTGTAACTGCTATCCCAGAGGCTACTGGCTAATGGGCAGGTAGCATATACAGAGTAGATACAATGGATAAAGACACAATTCACTTCTCAGGCATGAGACGGCACAAGATTTCATGATGTATTACTCAGAACGGTGTGCAATTTAAAACTTATGATTTATTTCCAGAATTTCCCATTTATTATGTTTGGACCATGGTTGACTGTGGGTAATAGACACCATGAATGAGTGCACAGGGTGTGGGGGTAGTGTATCAAGAAAGCAAAGTTCTTTGTAAAATGGCCAATTAAAAGTATGCAGCAAGAAATTTACGAAATGACCCTGGGACATCTTTCAGTGCTAAAAATATAAGTCTAGCAGGGTCACCATGTCAGCATAATACTAGAACGGCTAGAAGGAGTCCTCCTTATCCCAATTATAATGGACTGAAACACACTTAATAAAAATCTTAGCCAGGTGTGGTGGCACATACCTGTAATCCCAGTACTTGGGAGGCTGAGACAGGAGGATTACAGGCTCAAGGACAGTCTCAGCAAGTAGCAAGACTCTCACCAACCTAGCAATACCGTTTCAAAAATAAAAATAAAAAGGGCTCTAGAGGTAGAAAGCTCCTGGATTCAGTCCCCAGTACCAAAACAAAACAAACACCCAAAAATTAAAATTAAAAAAAAAAAAACAAACTAAAACAAAGGAGGGAAAGCTGGGCGTGGTGGCGCATGCTTGTAATCCCAGTACTTTGGGAGGCGGAGACCAAAGGATCCAGGCGAGCGCTCACCCCCCCCCTCTCTCTCCCTCGCAGCCAGCTTCAGCTCTCTCTCTCTCTCTCCCTCTCTCTACTTAGTGAGGCCCTCCGCAACTTCGTGAGACCCGGTTTCAAAATAAAGTATAAAAAAAATAGAGCCGGGGGCGCAGCGCAGAGGTAGAACGCCCCTGCGTTCAATCCCCGGTACCGCAAAAATAAATAAATAAATAAATAAATAAATAACAAAGGAGGGAAGGAAACCATGACCCTATCTGTGCTACAGAATTAGAGCTGGCAGCAATGAAACAACAATAGTAATCAAGGCAAGGTCAAGAGAAAGAAAATGAACCCAGCATGGAAGCCAGCCACCATTTGAGGTAGCAAACGAAAAATTGGCAATAAAAGAGAAAGATTAGGCCGGGTGTGGTGGTGCACGCTTGTAATACCAGTACTTGGGAGGCAGAGACCGGAGGATCCGGGTTCGCGGCCTGCCTCAGCTACTTAGTGAGAGCCTCCACAACTTCATGAGACCCAGTTTCAAAATAAAGTATAAAAAATAGGGCCGGGGGTGTAGCTCGGAGGTAGAATGCCCCTGGGTTCAATCCCTGGTACCGCAAAAAAAAAAGAGAAAGATTTAAGTAGTTATCCCTTCAGAAGGGAATGTATTCTGAGTAATCAAAGAGCCCGAGTTGAAGGAAAGCCCTATTTACTAAAGAATGACTGCTACTAAATAAAGTATAAAAGAATTAAAAAATAAAAGCAACATTACAATGTACACATTACAACCATTCTCTAACTCCTAAGGAGCATTACTCAGGTAAGAAATATTAACTGGGTTAAACACTAGATGAATCATTGGCACTGACATAATGCTAAGGTAACAACAGGACACAAACTACTTTCTGGCATAAAGGAGAAAATGTTTAATGGAGGAATAGTCGCCCCCCCTTGTCAATTTTAGCAAGAGTAAAGGTGGGAAAACCAGATATTGGGTCACCAATGTCTACCTCGATTAAAAATTAAAGGAAATGGCCAGATGACACTAAAAGAACACTGAGACCAAATGCAGGTAAACCTGTCTATTGTCTTCAACAAGCTGGTATCAAGAATATTCTAGACCTAAACCGGGCGTGGTGGCGCATGCTTGTAATCCCAGTACTTGGGAGGGGGAGACCGGAGGATCCAGGTTCAGGGCCAGCCTCAGCTACGTAGTGAGGCCCTCTGCAACTTTGTGAGACCCGGTATCAAAATAAAGTATAAAAAATAGGGCCGGGGGGTGTAGCTCGGAAGTAGAATGCCCCTGGGTTCAATCCCCGGTACCACAAAAAAAAAAAAAGAATATTCTAGACCTAAAGACAACAAAGGGATAAAATCAGATTTACACAGTCTGTAAATTAGATCCACAAATGAAAAATAAAGAACATTTTGTGGGCAATTAGAGAAAGCATGTAATATCTACTTAGTATCTATATAATTATGTAATAATGTTATTTTGGCCATGTACAAAAATGCATTTGTTAAAAGCTTCCTGAAGTAAATAATTTAATTGGCCAGATTTTCAAAAGAAATGAGGTTGAGTTACAGCCAATCTCAGTTGACAAAAAAACCCCAGAATTAGCCATCTCTTTTCTTTCTTTTTTTTTTTTTTGTGGTACTGGGGATTGAACCCAGGGGCGTTCTACCTCCGTGCTATACCCCTGGCCCTATTTTTTATACTTTATTCTGAAACCGGGTCTCACGAAGTTGCAGAGGGCCTCACTAAGTAGAGAGAGAGAGACAGGGAGAGAGAGAGAGAGCTGAGGCTGGCCGTGAACCCAGATCCTCCGGTCTCCGCCTCCCAAAGTACTGGGATTACAAGAGTGCGCCACCACGCCCGGCTTTGCCATCTCTTTTCTTTGCAACATTTTTTACATTTTCTCCTTCTCCATTCTTTGTGCTTTACTTCTTTCCCAGTCATCAAGGAGGGAAAAGGGAGAGAAGCAAGAGGAAAGATCAAGTGCAGAAAGACCCCCTTGTGTTTCACTAGCAGGCTTCTCTCAGAGGTATCAAAAGCTAGGGCATACCTGAAAATCTTAGTGCCAATTTACTTCAATTCAATTTCCACTAACTAAAATCTAATGATTGTAATCTCCTGAGGATCTCTTAACCTGTCTTCATTTTCCCTGATACTGAAATTAATATAAACCCTCATTTCTTTTTTCTTTTGCGGTACTGGGGATTGAACCCAGAGGCGTTCTACCTCTGCGCTACACCCCCAGCCCTATTTTTTTATACTTTATTTTGAAACTGGGTCTCACGAAGTTGCGGAGGCGGAGGGCCTCACTAAGTAGAGAGGGGGGGGGGGCGAGCGAGCGAGCTGGCCCGAATCCTGATCCTCCGGTCTCCGCCTCCCAAAGTACTGGGATTACAAGCGTGCGCCACCACGCCCGGCTCATTTCTTAACTTCAACTACTCAACAATCCACAGTGCTATTGAACATCTTCCTGATATGCAACTGCTCATGGCACTCACCTGTTAAAAACTTCAAATGGCTCTTCCATCAGAAAGCGCAAACTTCAAAAAATGGTGTTTTTTTGTTTGTTAAGGTACTAGGGAGCATGCTAGATATCTAAGCATTCTACCACTGAGTTACACCCCTAACTCTTTCTAAATTTTGTGACAGGGTTTCCCTAAATTGTCCAAGCTGGCCTGGAACTTGTATGATCCTCTTGCCTCAGCTTCTGGAGTAGATGGGATTATAAGCATGAGCCAATGCACCCAGCTCTGCAAGGTCTTTTACATTGGACTTAGCTATTCTTTTGCCCTTCAGCCACTTCTACACATGCTCCCCTTTAAGGTCCTAAATTAACTAGAGTAACCCTACTTTTAAGACACAGTCTTTCAAATACATGCTAATTCCTTTACCAAAGACAACCTTCACCACTAAACTCCTACTCACCTTTCACAGGAACTCAAACCACATGTTCTAGCCTCTGTATTCCAACCAAGAAACAAGTGCAGTACTTCCTCCTGTGCGCCCCCTATGTTTACTATAGCATCCATCCCTCCAAAGTTTGTATTTCCCAGTGTCTTGTGTAATGCCTACCATATTACACTAATGAACTGGGCTATTTTTCCCTTCATGACTCAGAATCAGGTTTTCATAGGAGAAAACCCCAAATCAATTCAAAATACCAGAACCACGCTTTCTTTACACAAGCATTCATCCATCACATATTTACTGAGCACCTTGTATGTGGCAAGCACTCTACCAGGGTCTAGGAATAAAAAATAAATAGGAGTTCTTTTTTTTTTTTTTTGCGGTACCGGGGATTGAAACCAGGGGCATTCTACCTCCGCGCTACACCCCCGGCCCTTTTTTATACTTTATTTTGAAACGGGGTCTCACGAAGTTGCGGAGGGCCTCACTAAGTAGAGAGAGAGAGAGAGACAGGGAGAGAGACAGAGAGCTGAGGCTGGCCGCGAACCCGGATCCTCCGGTCTCCGCCTCCCAAAGTACTGGGATTACAAGCGTGTGCCACCACGCCCGGCTTAAATAGGAGTTCTTAAAGTTGAATTTACAAGGAGCAAACAAGAACCTTACAATGTAATCACAGTATACCTTTTCTTATTTTCACTCTTAATTTCTTATCATTGGTACTAATGCTTTTAAAATTACAACCTACATACCATTCTCAATGAATTGTTCCTATGGCTGAATTCTAATTACACTGCAAAAATCAGTAAAAAGAGACATTCTTGCCAGGCATAGTGGCACATGCCCGTAATCCCAGTACTTAGGAGACTAAGATAGGAGTATTGCAGGTTCAAGGCCTGCCACAGCAATTTAGCAAGACGCTCAGAAACGTAATGTTTCAAAATTAAAAAGGTTGGGGTGTAGCTCAAAGGTAGAATGCCCTTGGGTTCAACTCCCAGCACCAAATGAATTAATTAAATAAAAAGAGCCATTCTTTAGAGCAGACTTCTATCTATAAAAGTGAAAAGTTTAATTGGAATGACTTCTGATTCCGTATCTGTTTTTGTTGTTGAGTGTGTGTGTGTGTGTGTGTGTGTGTGTGTGTGTGCGCGTGAGCACATGCACGCGGTATTGGGGATTGAACCCAGGGGGGCTCTACCACTGAAGTATACCCCTAGACCATTTTATATTTTATTTTGAGACAGGGTCTTGCTAAATTGCTGAGGCTGACCTTGAACTTGCGATCCTCCTGTATTGGCCTCCCAAGTACTGGGATTACAGGTATGCTCCACTGAGACCAGCTCCTTTATCAGTTTTAAAACAATGATTCTATGTCATCTCTTCTACTCCCTTTTAAGATCTCTACTGCTTAGAAAACAAATTCAAACTTCGTAGCTAAGGATTCAAAATGCCCTACCTTTCCAAAATTTTGTCTAAATACCATGATGCAACCAACTGCCACACCATCCTTCAGACATGTGCCACACTTCCCTATCTTCAAACCATCAGTTATACCATTTGCATACTGAAATTCTATCCACACCACAAAATTAAGCCACATATTATCTCCCCTCATCCCCACCGCTACCTCCATAGTGGATCACAAACTACTCACAAGCTGTTTTCCCTTAACACGACAACCATGAGTGCTGTCCACAAAGCAAGATTAGAAAAAGCAATAATAAAGAGTTTTGTTGCCGGGTGTGGTGGCGCATGCTTGTAATCCCAGTACTTTGGGAGGCGGAGACCGGAGGATCCGGGTTCGCGGCCAGCCTCAGTTCTCTCTCTCTCTCCCCATCTCTCTCTCTCTCTCTACTTAGGCCCTCCGCAACTTCGTGAGACCCGGTTTCAAAATAAAGTATAAAAAAATAGGGCCAGGGGTGTAACGCGGAGGTAGAACGCCCCTGGGTTCAATCCCCAGTACCGCAAAAAAAAAAAAAAAAAAAAAAGAGTTTTGTTGAATGTCCTTCAAAACCATTCTAGCTTTCAGGAAACTAAAATAAAAACTCATGTTTCCCACAATACTAGGCCAAAGTGGTAATAGCCCATTACTTTCATTCCTTATAGTAAGAAGAGCGCTCAATGAAAAATTCAGAAATTTCGAAACAGATGAACAAATAATGAGTTCCAGCCAGGCGTGGTGGCGCACACCTATAATCCCAGTACTTGGGAGGCTGAGACAGGAGGATTGCAGGTTTGAGGACAGCCTCAGCAACTTAGTGACACTCTCAGCAACCTAGTGAGACCCTGTTTCAAAACAAAAAATAAAAAAGGGCTAGGGGTATAGCTAAGAGGTAGAATGCCCCTGGGTTCAATCCCTAGTGCCAAAAACAAAAATCCAAGCCATGCTTTCAATGGGAAGAGAAGTAAAGGAAATATAGTCAAGGAAAAGAAGTCAAATTAAAAAAATAACCTTCCCATTTTCCGTTTTGTTAAAAACAAAAAGAAAAGCCAACAAGCCACTACTCTAAACCCCTCCCCAATTAATCCAAATGACAAATCATCCACAGGTACATTAAAATATTTTAGGTAACTATAGAACAAGCTTCTACCAAGACTTGTAAGACATTTGAAATGTCATGTAAATATAATAATTTGATAAATACTTTTTTAAATTCTTTTTTTTAAAGAATTTTATTCTTTTTTTATTTTGAAACAGGGTCTCACTAAGTTGCGGAGGGCCTAAGTAGCTGAGGCTGGCTGCTAACCTGCAATCCTCCTGTCTCAGCCTCCCAAGTACTGGGATTACAAGCGTGTGCCACCATGCCCGGCTCAATAAATACTTTTAAGATGGAAATATTCTAGAATTTTAAATGGCTGGGATGGCAAGCCTGCCACACTCTTTTAAAATATTCACCTTCTGTTTAAACAAGTATATTGTTGAATTCTAAATTTAAAAATATGATGAGTCTAATGTAAATAAAACCAGTTGGCTCTCTCGGGCTACAATCCTAATCCATTTTTAGAGCCTCAATTCAGTTAAAGTATTTCTACTCTCACTTTAAACCTGATCATTCTATATCTTACAGTCATCTTACATTTGTTCCCTTTTCTTTCTAGCTAGGTTTCACATATTAACCAAGTTAAAAGTTTACACAGCTGATAAACCTCATGTAAGAGCTATCCTTAGTGGAAATGTCCAACACTAGTGCCCTGGTGGAAAACAAAAACAAAACCACAACACTTCGGCAAAGGATGATACTTTTGTCTAAAAAGCAAAACTTATATCCTAACTGGATTTTGAGACTACTATTATAATTACTGGTGATACTATGACTGATATCTTAAAATCCATGAATGTTTCTCTGAGCAAAGTATTTTAATTGCCTAGCAGGAAGAGAAAAAGCTTGTTAAAGAAACAAGGTATCAAAAAGATCTAATTAAAATGAATTATCATTGGGAGGCTAAGGTAGGAGGATGTAGGCTCGAGGCCAGCCTCAGCAATATAGCAAGGCGCTCAGCAACTTAGTGAGAACCTGTTTCAAAATATAAAATAAAATAAAATAGGGCTGGGGGTATAGCTCAGGGGTAGAATGCCCCTGGGTTCAATCCCCAGTACCACAAAAAAAAAAAAGAAAAGAAATTATCTTGGTCTTCAAACCTGCCATTTCTCTATGATCCCCACCCAGTTTTCCATGCCAAAAATGAGTACTTTGGTCTCCAATTCTAGCTCATTTCACCTCCAAAATATCTCACTGATTCCATCTTAATCCCTTTGGCTTTTATCTGATCGACTCCAACAGTCTCAGATCTATATTCTTTCTTCTACACTCCCCTACTCTAATCCATCCCACATACCATCCTTAATGATTATCCTAAAAAACTTACCTCATGGTCCTAAAATTACATCTTGTTCATCTTAGGACCTCTGGAATTTGGCACTGCACCTACTACAAAAGAAGTTTAAATACAATCATCACTGGGTTTCTCCAAGGGATTGGTTCCAGGATGATTGGTTCCAAGACCCCAGTGGATATTAAATAACTCAAGGATGCTCAAGTTCCTTACATAAAAGTGAAGAGCCAAAATAAAGCCATAACAGGCTTTCGTTAAAGTTTTAAGTAAAATAGGCTTAAGTACCTGTTTTATAGAAGTTAGATCTCTATAACATACTGCCCCCATACCCTGTAACCTGATCTTGTCCCTAGTAACCCCTAGCAATAGCCAATCGGTGCTAAGCACACCCGGGTCTGGAGTCCGGGTCTGGAGAATCAGGCGAGGTCACTCTGACCAGAGCCAGGGAGCCCCCCACCCATCCTGAACATTCTTGAGGGAGGCATTGCAGGCTTGACCAATCAGTTCAGAGGTCACCATATAGGGCCAAAGTCTCCCTAGTAATGACCCTTACCTAAGGCGCGAAAATTAAACCTATCAAGGAACGACAACAGGCTTATGTTTTAAACTAACCAATCAATGTAAGGGTGGGATGGGCTGCCCTCTTCGGGGGATAAAAGCTTTGTTCTCCGGGAGCAAGGGGCTTCTCTCCGTGACCACTGCATTGGTGCACGTTGGGAGCCCGAGCTCGAGCTTGAATAAAGGACCCTCGTGTTTATTGCATCGGAACCGGCTCCCTGGTAGTCCTTGGTGAGATCACGAACCTGGCACTTCAAAAGGGCATAGTATTTGCATATAACTTATGCACATCCTTCCATCTATTTTAAATCATCTCTAGATTACTTCTAATACCTAATACATTATAGGCATAAGCACTATGTGGATAGGTTTTACACTGTATTGCTTAGGGAATAAGGATAAGAAAAACATCTGTACATATTCGGTACAAATGCAATTTTTTTCCTACTATTTTCAGTCTGTAGTTGGTTGAATCCACAGAATGAGGGCCAACTGTATGTGTTAAACTAACTAAACAGAGGAAACCCAGTCTCAAAATAAAGGGTGATTTTATGACCTGTCTCCTTTGTGCCTCTC
This sequence comes from Glis glis, assembly GCA_004027185.1. Taxonomy (NCBI): domain Eukaryota; kingdom Metazoa; phylum Chordata; class Mammalia; order Rodentia; family Gliridae; genus Glis; species Glis glis. Next base: position 24,611 of record PVJS01003238.1, read on the forward strand.
TAGTCTCATCATGGATTTCCCCAATTCCCATTTATCTCTCACAAACCTCCACACCTTAGCATATGATACTGGTGCTGAGTGAAATGCCTGACACCGAAAGACTCCTAGTTATCCTTCAAATGCCAACCTAGATATCTAATTTCAAAAGGCCATTACAACCTTCTTTCCTAGCCCTCCCAAACACAGGGGTTCTTTACTAAGCTATTCTGAATCTTGAAAATATGTCTACTACTGTACTCATTAACCCCACCTTACTATTGTAATATATCGAACTCATCTACTACAACATAGGCTCCATACATTTAGATTTTAAATATTTTTATATCTCTAGAGTACTCAGTGAATGTTTCTATGAATTCAAGAGAAGCAGTGATAGTGAAAAAGCAAACATTCTGTAGGAATGCCACCAGAAACAACTGAAGTAGTATCCATTTTACAAAGAATATAAAACACTAATATCTAAGTTCCTAATGTTGGAGGCAAAATCCCAAGAAACCTCGGATACAAGGTAACTGAGAACAATGATTCAAAGAGCCTGGGATAAGGAACAAGAAGACAAACTAAAAACTTCATCTTCCTGACATGTTATGGCAAACAGATGTGGGTAATGGGCAAAATGAGTCAAGCACTTATCTGCTATGTACTGCAGTACACATATAATAATGAACTGGTTTTTTGAGCACTCACTACCTGTCAGGCCGACCAGGCACTTTCCATGCATTATCTCATTTCATCCTCAAATACTCTTATAATCAGACACTATTATTCTCCTTATAAAAAGAAAGAGCCAGTGAATGAATAACTCACTTGAGGTTACAGAGTTACTAAGTGACACAACTTTTATTTTAACCTGTCTGAGTCAAGTCTGTGCAACTACTATGCAATAATAACTGTATTAGCTCAATTTAATTCTCATAACAACCACAGGTATAAGCTATCCTCATTTTATAGAAGAGGAAACTGAAACTCAGTATTTAAATAATCCTCCCAAGGTCACACAGTAATAGAGCTGGGATTTGAACTTGGGACAATCTAGCTCCAAAACCTATTTCATCACTGCCTCACATTATTCCCTAAGATTCTGTCAACTGAAAAGACCAAGATCTTGGGTTCATTCTCCAAAATATTATGTTGCTGGGACTATGAGCCCTTAGCTTATATCTCAGATATAGCATCTTTTCCAAGCTAACCTTCTCACTGCAGTCTCTACTCCCAAACTCTCCCTAAAACACCAAGACAGATCTCAAATGCTATTACCGCTGAACCCTTTTACACTTAAAAATTAACTGGTACTTCAAATGGCTTTCCTTTACTTGGGGTGTAGCTATTAATAATCAAATTAGAGCTGAGATTTTTTAAATACTTAAGAACTCAGTAAAAAATAAGAAATGGCATTTTTTATGAAAAGTAACATTTTCTTAAAACAAGTAAAACTTAGAAGTCTTCCATTTTTGCAAGTCTTTTTAATGTCTGCCCATGAATATACAGGGTACAACATCAAAACCATGATTTGTGTGGAAAAAAAATATCTCACCATAGGGCCAGGGGTGTAGCACGGAGGTAGAACGCCCCTGGGTTCAATCCCCGGTACCGCAAAAATAAATAAATAAATAAATAATAAAAAAGGTAAGAAGTGGGAGGCCATCAATCCAAAATCTGATCTACTAGATAAACAACATCCATCTCGCTTATAGTTTCAGCACCAAATGATAGCTGCCAACATTAGTCTTTTTTTTCTTTTTGTGGTACTGGGGATCGACCTCAGGGGCATTCTACCTCTGAGCTACACCTCCAGCTCTATTTTATTTTTTATTTTGAAACAGAGTTTTAAGTTGTGGAGGGCCTTGCTAGGCTGCCAAGGCTGGCCTTGAACCTGCGATCCTCCTGTCTCAGCCTCCCAAGTACCGGGATTACAGGTGTGCCCTGCCACACCCAGCCCTACACACTGCTTTTGGACTGCAGTCATGTAAGTGACTGCCATTTCCCAAAGAGCAAAATGCTTTAAGACTGTATATTTACCAACAGGAAGAGTATCTATCCTTCTGAGGACTCAAGTGAGGTTTTTAATCCATAACCAAAAAGAGGATCACAAATACTAAGATTCTGCCAACTAACTATATGTCAATATGACTAGCCACTAGAGTAAGTGGTTACCAATTTGGGCCACAAGTGGTTCTCCCTATATAATCAAATCTACACCAAGTGCTCATTCCTACCCACAACAACGTGACAGTGTGTTAAATGGAAAGAGGCAGGAATACAGCATGTTGTCAGTAAAGATATAAGCTGGCATGAGATAAGGCCAATAAGAAGTCCTGACTGCAATGATGTGTTTACCATCATCTTTAAAGCTTAAATTTCCTTACTTATAAAATGATATTTACCTGGCAATTTTGGTGTGAGGATTAAATGAGGTAACACATGTAAAGCACACTGTCCATGACATCATTAGCATTCAATAAAAACTTTTTCTCTCTCATGACTACAAACCCTAAATCTTTGAGTTCCTAGTTTCCCTAAAACTAAGAAACAAATGGCAAATCTTTAAATATACTAAATAAACTAGAGCTTTCATTTTCAGAAATTTCAAATTATAACAAACAAAGGAAATAGTCTAAAACATGGCAGCCTCATCAGATACTGCTTTATGATGCCATGCTACTTACTTATAATAATAATTGTGTGGGTGCTGGGGATGGAACCCAGGGGCATCCTACCTTCGAACTACACCCCAGCCCTATTTTATTTTTTATTTGGAAACACTCTCACAAAGTTGCTGAGAGCCTTGTTAAGTGGCCATGGCTGGCTTCAAACCTGCGTCCTGCCTGTCTCAGCCTCCCAAGTACTAGGACTACAGGCATGCGTCACATGCCCAGCTTATACATAATCTTATAGAAGAAAAAATTCTACCTACCAATAAGCTGAGTTCAAATGTACAAATAAAGTTTTTAACTTTAGTAAGTCATATCTTCATTTCTGTTTGATCTTTAATGAGCAGGGCCTTCTAATACATCTATCACCCCATACTTAAAACCTACCTAGTAAAAACCTACACACAACCACTGAATGGACTTAGATTGCACTAATACTCTTTGTAGACACACAGAGCCACTACCTAATTTGTTCTAAGTTTTCACATATGCAATGACTCCCTTTGCTACTATTCTACATGTAAAACTGCATCAAATATTCAAATGAACTTTGGGCTACAGAGCACAGCTAAGTACAAACCTAGCACAGGGAATATGAACAGTAAATCTCAGTCTTCTATAGTAACTAAAGACTGAAAGTTGTAATGTTATGATTTTACATCAAATAAACTCTGCCTTCAATGTGGAAGAATTTTCTGTTTTTAAAAGCAATTTCAAGCCAGGTGTGGTGGCATATGCTTGTAATTCCAGTACTAGGGAGGTGAGACAGGAGGACCGCAGGTTCATGGCCAGCATCAGCAACGGCCCTCTGAAACCTAGTGTGACTGTTTCAAAATAAAATAAAATAGGGCTGGGGGTGTAACTCAGAGGTAGAATTCCCCTGGGTTCCATCCCTAGTACCCCCCCACACACACACACACAGAATTCCCCTGGGTTCCATCCCCAGTACCACACACACACACACACACACACACACACACACACACACAAATTCAAAATTTTATGTGATGAGCCGGGCATGGTGGCGCATGCTTGTAATCCCAGTACTTGGGAGGCAGAGACCGGAGGATCCAGGTTCATGGCCAGCCTCAGCTACTTAGTGAGGCCATCCGCAACTTAGTGAGACCCTGTTTCAAAATAATAAAAAACAGGGCTGGGGAGTGTAGCCTGGAGGTAGAATGCCCCGGGTTCAATCCCCAGTACTGGAAAAAAAAATTTTATGTGACCAAAAACTCAACTATTCCGATATATCAAGGAAAAGTTAGGAAACAAAAAACTGGCAACTAACACAGGTGCCTATCTTCTCTCCACTCTGGCCTCCTCTTCAAACTCTTTTCTTCTCTCAACTTTTCCAAACAGGAGTCTATATAATTTTCACCTTAACCTCTCATATGCTCCCCAGCCCCATCTACAATTTGACTTCTACTTCTCTGGTCCCATAAATATGTTTGGCTTATATTCACCTACCCAAAATTCCATCAACCCGTTTTCAGGCCTCATCCAACCCTAAACCTGGGCACTATTTATCACCACTGAAAACTCCCTCTTTCTTGGCACTCTTATCTCACCTGTCTTGGTCTCTGTAATGTTGCTGCTTCCTGTTCTCCTTTTACCTCCTTAACCAATTTACTTCAGTCCTGTCCAAAACTGAATATTGGCTGCTGCTTAAGATTCTTTCTGTCCTCTCCTCTTCCTTCCTATCCTATATTAACCTGTGGTCCAGCTGTGTATGTACACACTTGAGTTCTCTCAGCAGTGTCCATAATTATCAACTGATTCTCAACTGGAGATCTTACTACCGCCCCCCTCAAATGAAAAACATTTGTTCAAACACACTGACTTATCACCTAACTTCCAATGCCAATGATATAATGACCAATCTATCAAATCCCCCACCAATGTCTGGTCCAGATACCTATTAGACATATCTACCTAAATATTCAAAAGGTATGTCAAACTAAAGCCAGGCGTGGTGGCGCACGCTTGAAATCCCAGTACTTTGGGAGGCGGAGACCGGAGGATCCGGGTTCGCGGCCAGCTTCAGCTCGCTCTCTCTCTCTCTCTCCCTCTCTCTACTTAGTGAGGCCCTCCGCAACTTCGTGAGACCTGGTTTCAAAATAAAGTATAAAAAAAATAGGGCCGGGGGTGTAGCGCGGAGGTAGAACGTCCCTGGGTTCAATCCCCGGTACCGAAAAAAAAAAAAGTATGTCAAACTATACAATCAAAACTCAACCTCTGCCCTCTTTCCTTGCCCAAATCTGTTTCTTCCTTATTTCCCAAGTTAAATCATACCAACAGTTTTCCATGCTAAGGAATTTCTGAATCATACTCAACTTTCCTATTTTTATAGTCACTGCCTGTCTGTCCCTAATTCTGGTATTTCTCAAAGTTATCCTGTTTTTCTATGCCCTACGCTGATGTCCTTGATTTCTTTCAAAGACCTAAATGAACTCTCTAACCCCAATCTTGACGCCTTTAATCCAGCCTCCACATTTCTACTATGTGTCTCCTGAAGAAGTATGTTACATGCACCATTTCCCAATCCCTATCCACCAAAAGGCTCACATATACAAGTTCCAACACTTTAAGAAAAGCTTAAGATTTTATTCACAAGCTGTTTTTGATCACTCTTCTTGTCCCTCTCGCTCTTTCATCCTATGCTTCACAGCCTAAGCCATATGTAACTTGACTTTGTGCTTCTGTTCCTTTTCCCCGAAATGTCCTATTTAGCCTGACAAACCCCTATTCATCCTTCAAACTGGGCTCAAAGAAGTCTGAGATGACTCAAGTTTCCCAAGCAGAATTAGTTTCTCCTATGCCCAAAATGTCTTATATATTCTTAATTACTATATAATCTGATGAGTGCTTTACACTTAAGACAAAAAGACCATTAAGCCTATAAGGGTAGCAAGTACCTGACACTTGGGTTGTTCAGTAAGTATTTCTGGAACTGAGTTATAGCACTGTTTTAAAATGCTCTATTAAAGTATAATCAGTTCAGCTACATAACACTTGTTTCAAAAATATGAATTTGTTCCAACATGACTGATACATTAAAGAACAATTTGGCGCCGGGCGTGGTGGTGCACACTTGTAATCCCAGTACTTTGGGAGGCGGAGACCGGAGGATCCCGGTTCGCGGCCAGCCTCAGCTCTCGCTCGCTCTCTCTCTCTCTCTCTCTCCCCCTCCCTCTCTACCTAGTGAGGCCCTCAGCAACTTCATGAGACCCGGTTTCAAAATAAAGTATAAAAAAATAGGGCTGGGGGTGTAGCGCAGAGGTAGAACGCCCCTGGGTTCAATCCCTGGTACCGAAAAAAAAAAAGAACAATTTGGGTCTAATGCAACTTTCCCATTTGCTTATATGCTATTTTGGGGGAAGAAAAAACAGATACAAGTAGAAAAGTGCACCCAGTTGAACTGAGCTGCATAGAAATACATAAAACACACACTTGTCAGTTCACCCTGTGTTATGAGTCTAAATATTGGGGTATAACACTTAAAAACTTTGTCAGGCCGGGCGTGGTGGCACACGCTTGTAATCCCAGTACTTGGGAGGCGGAGACCGGAGGATCCAGGTTCGCGGCCAGCCTCAGCTACTTAGTGAGGCCCTCTGCAACTTCATGAGACCCGGTTTCAAAATAAAGGATAAAAAATAGGGCCAGGGGTGTGTCTCGGAGGTAGAATGCCCCTGGGTTCAATCCCTGGTACCGCAAAAAAAAAAAAAAAGACTTTGTCAGTAACATATTTAAAAAAAAATCCTGTGTGTTTTCTGGTGTTACAACTTCCCATCTGATTTCAGGTAACTTTCCTTCTACCAATTCACAGTAACTCACAAACAGCAACCCTTCTAAGGTCCATTTGCACAATCACACTAGGTCTTTTGCAGGGTAGTATTTATACCTATTTGTAGTACTTACATATTTCTTAACTGTTTAACACGTATAAAAATGTGCTACCAGCCCAGTGCAGTGGCACAAGCCTGTAATCCCAGTACTTGGGAGGCTGAAACAGAAGTATCACAGGTTTGAGGCCAGACCCAGCAACTGAGACCGTTTCAAAATAAAAAATAAAAAAGGGCTGGGGTGTAGTTTGGAGATAGAATGCCCTTGGGTAAAATTACCAATACCCTCCCCCCATACAAACACACAAAGTGCTACCACAGGGGGTTTTCTGGTAAGTTTTTATTTTCTTTAAATATGTCACTGACAAAATTTTTAAGTGTTGTATCCCAATTCCACTTCTTCCATAAGATTTATGGTTTCTAGTGAACAATTCTACATAGCACAGAGACTTTCAAGAACCTGAATCTTTATTTACTGCAGAACTGACTGTATTAAATTAACAACTTCATGAGTTCTTTGGCTTTATACAGTCTCAATATTCAAACAATTTACCAGAGAGAAAACTTGCCTTCCCCCTAAATTTCACAAAATGTTTACAGACCATATCCTAACAAACCATCAGGGTATTCATAACCTTACTTTGGTGCCTTTGACTTCTGGCGAGCAGAGTTGATTTTTTTCAGCTAAATTCTCTACTCGGCCCAAGCCTGACTCGGAAGACAAGTTCTCACCCTGAACTTTCATGTGTACCATTTTAGGGCTTTCACTGTATTGATTTCTTTTAACTTCTTTCAAAAGATACTGACATTTTGACTTTAAATGACCCTGTATTATAAAGTAATTGGGCAGAGCCCTCAAGCCCACTACCAAAGGGACCAGAGACAGAGAGATATCATAGCCCAAGCCAGGCGTGCACACACGTGTAATCCCAGTTATTTGGGAGGCTGAGACAAGAGAATAGCAGGTTCAAGGCCAGCCTCAGCGACTCAGCAAGACTCTCAGCAACTTAGTGAGACCCTGTTTCAAAATTAAAAATGAAAATGGCTGGGGACATAGCTCAGAGGTAGCCCCTGAGTTCAATACCCAGTACCAAAAAAATAAAAAAGAGAGAGAGAGAGAGAGAGAGACCATCACCAAGTTAAAAACAGATTCTGAGTCACAAACTTCATATTACCTCAAGTGTGACTTGATCTTTACACGGATAGCTTCCACTTCACTCTCCACAATAATGCCAAATTATCTTTAAATCACTTTGTACCCCTAAAAATATTTTGGCTTTTTTCTTTGCTATGGGGGAAAGGTATAAAATTCACTTTTAGCTTAGCAAGCATGGTCCTTCAAAATCTAGGCCAGACAACACCTTCACAAGTTCCTCTCAAGTCACTCCCCTGGTTCCTGTAACATCTTACCACTGGCCTCACCCCAGCAGCACTTGACATCTCAGTACAACCCGTTTCTTCTGTTTGAAATGTCCCCCTCTCTGAGCTGGGCGTGGTGGTGCACACTTGTAATCCCAGTACTTGGAGGCTGAGACAGGAGGATTGCAGGTTCGCCACCAACCTCAGCTACTTAGGCCCTTCGCAACTTAGTGAGACTCTGTTTCAAAATAAAGAATAAAAATAGGGCTGGGGGTGTAGCACAGAGGTAGAATGCCCCTAGGTTCAATCCCCAGTGCTGAAAAAAAAAAAAAGAAATGTCCCCCTCTCCAGTTTGGCAAGCTCCTCTTCTGTGTTACATTTTGTAAACTGGCACTACACCCTCCTTAAGTTTGACCATTCTTTCTTCTGTTTTTCCACAGCACTCTGGGCACCTATTAAGCCTATACAAGATGACAGAAACTGAGTATATAGTAATTTTTGAATTCTCAGAGTACAACACTGTGGCCAGCATATGCTATTCCTTGACATGTACCTTAAGTTATCAAGAAAATTCAAATGGATAAGGGAAAGGTAAAGCCCAGAGAAGAGTAGTTAAGGTAGCCTAAACCCCATCTTGGATCCAAATAACCCTCCGTTTTCCTCTTTAATTATTCAAATACTAAAATCTGGTGCATTCCACTGTACTTTAATGCACATAGGTGTACAGTACGATTACAATTTAGTTTATTCAGCATTTAAATATTTTATCAATCACATTTCATTGTAAGATGGCTACCTCCCTGAAGTGAGTAGCAGGTAAAGTTAAAGAAAAAAAGCACATCAGTAAAAGACTTTGTAGAAGTTAGGGGATTTGAAAATTAAAATTGGAACTTTCTTTTCTAGATAATACATTAAGTTCTAGTCACAATAAAAGTGTGTGTATATGTATGTATATATACACAGATATATACACACATATATATCTCACTAAATATCCACAAATCCAAATCTTTTCTCCAGTAAAATATGCATTCTTAGCTGAGCCTATTTGGACTTTTTCAAAATAAAAAATGCTTTAAATCAGAGGTTCCCAACCAGTAGTCCTTGCATATGGGAATGGGTTAAAAATGTGCTTAAGGTATTGACCCCTCTCACCTATGAGCTGCTTTAACTGTTTATTACTGTATGCCTTACATATATGTTACTCTTTTGTTTCATTATGACATGAAAAAGTTCATGCCTTAAAGAATATAAAAAGGCTAGTGTGGGTACTGTAGGATATCTAAGCATTAACCAAAATGCATATTTAGAAACTACAAATACAGTGGGCAAATCCCTAAATTTCTTTATTTAAAGTCAGGACCAAGTTCTGTAAACCAAGCTCATGTCGGTTCAAATAAAACAGCCTGAAATTTCCCAATAACTGTAGTTTTACTGTGCTAATGAGACTTTACAAATTGAATAGGCATGCAAAGGGAGCTTCTTTAGCTACATCACCATTCATCAAAACATATTAGAAATTATGCAAGGACTGACTTTCAGTAAGACTTCAGTCTTACAAAAAAAAAAAGTATCTTTTATCATGTACTCTTTTTGGAGCATCTCAGTAAGCATATTGTTCACTTACTGAGAACTGACCAAACACAACTACCTCAAATAATTTCACTCCTTAAGCCCCCCCAACAAATCTTTAGCAGTTACATCACACTCTCATGCACTCCACATGCACACAAACCCTGGTCCTTTCTCTTATAACTACAATATCTTGGGCAAGTCGCTTTAACCTTTCTAGGTCTCAGTTTCCTCATGAGCAGCAACAGCTTGCTTTGTTTAAAGCAAGACAACTGTACTAGATCACCGGTCTAAAGACATTAAGCAACTTTTTACTCCAAACATTATTCTAAAAGTCATCACATTCTGAGGACTGTGATAACTGTCTTAACAGTTATTACAAAAAGAAGTCTTCAAAACCTTTTGATCAATGGACACAGCAGCTCCTACAGCCTACAAAGCTAGAGAATTGTGAAAAATACAAAGTACTATTACTAATCACACCATTTTTCATATTCACTTTCTTCCTCTCCAAAGCTAAATTCCCAGATCCATGTAAACAAGAATATTCAGTACTGGAGACAATCCACCTGCAAAACAGTTTATAGGAATTCAAACTTGAGCAGATTACTTCGACAACGCCACTTTAACACAGCAACAGCAAATCCAAGGTCAAACAAGACCACCATTCATAAGGTTGCCATTTGCAGTAACAGTTAAAAGAAAATAAGGTTACAGGTGTGGGTTGGGTGGCTCTCCGGGGAAGGCGAAGAGGAGTCAAAAGTTTGAAACAAAAGTTCCCAAAGAAAACAACTGGTGTTGGAACACTTTTAAAATATGATTTGTGTTACTGAGGAAAAGCACTCCAAGTAATTAGTACTACCTCCGTGACCTCAGCAACACCGTAAAATAAATCTCATCTGGTGCTACACGCTTCAACCACGTAAGCCACCCCGCCCCCTGCCCAAAACATCTGCATTAAAGTGAATTTAAAAACTTGGTGGGGGGGATAAACGGTTGGTTTCCCGCTTGGCGGTAACTGCGACCACGGAGTGTGAAGTTCCACCCTCCACTGTGCGCAATCCCACACAGCCACTTCTCCGAAGTTGCCACCCGTTCTGGCCGCGAGTCCCGGGACACCGACTAGTGGACGGGAGACCAGAGCCCCGCGCCCGCCCCGGCCCCCCGCCGTCAATCAACGCCCCCAGCCCCCGGACCTCGCACGGGGACTCGGCCCGGCCCGGGAGGGCGGTCGCGTCGAGCGGGGCCCCAGCAGCCGCCAACTTGGCAGAGCAGCGCCGACCGCCACCCGCAAAACTAAAGTTGTCCGCGCCCGAGCCCGGCGCGCTCCGGTCCAGGGCGCACGACGACCTGCGAGGCGCGGCGCCCCCGGCCCGGCCCGGCTCCCTCACCTCTCGAGGGGCGCCGCCTTCCGCCGCCGCCTCCTCCCAGCGAGTGCAGCGGGGTCTGAGCTGTGGAACCACCATACCAGTCCCGCCCGCTGCCGCCGCGCCGCCGCCGCTCCGCTGCCGCCTCAGCCGCCGCTCTTTGTTCCCCCTCCGAGCGCCACCGCTTCAGCTGCCACCTCAGCCGCCCCGGCGGGCAGCCGCTATGCCCTCCCGCCCTCTCGGCCCCCGGCCTCGCCCTCCTCGCTACGCCCACCGCCGCCTTCGCCTCCGAGCCGCCGACGCCGCCGCCACCGACGCCGACGCCTCCTCCTCCGCGCCCCCCTCGTTTTCATTGAAAGCAAACAAGCATCATGGCGGCGGCCGCCGTCCCCCTGCCAGCGAGCCCGCACCGCCGCCGCCGCTCCAACATCCTGGCCGCTGATTGGTCGTCGAGGCCGGGCGCGACCACGCGGCGTCCGGGGGGGGGGCTGCGCACTCCCTAAGCCCCGCCCCCAGCCCCGCCCCCTCCCCTGCGGGGAGCAGTGGGCCCGCCCGGCGCGCTTTCCTCGCTCCCTTCCTGCGTGGGGCTTCTGTTTTCTCCTCTTTCTAGCGCCCCTACGTGTATCATCTAGCTGTTTTTCGTTTCTGGTGGTTCACTTTTATCTCCTTTTTTAACTCTTTGTTTTGTTTTGTTTTGTTTTGTTTTTTTACTGTGCTCCCCTCGATTTCTTCTCTTCTTTTTCCTTAGGCCTTCGCCTGTCCAATCACGTGGGAACACAGATCAGTTTGCACACTTTTAACCTTAGCCAGTATCTTAATTTGACTAAAGGGCAAACGTTCAATCTTGAACATTCGGATAATACTCACTGCCTCGGTTATGCAGAAAAATGAATTTAATGGCCCATATCGTCCATTAATGGTAGTTCAGTCCAGTAAATTAATGAACAGTTTTGGGTGGTGTGGTTCAACTGAGTAACTGACACAGCTGCGTTCAAAGATGAAGATGGTCTACTCAAGACAAACTGTGGTGATTGAAGGTCAGCAGAAAAGGAGTGGGCTGATTCTTGATCCTTGCATTAGGAAATATGGCTGATAGTCTGGGCAGAGATCAATCAGACACCACCCTGACCTGACCAAACTCAAGAGTCTAGGGGCAAGAGTAACAACCAACAGACTGTTAAAATGCTTTGGCGATGTATGTTTGAAGGGTATGTCATCAAGAACTGCCCACCCACCTATATGGCAAACAAGCATGGACTACTGGCTCCTTCCTGGAAAATCAACCACAAAGAAATGAGAATGACCTAGGCTTGGTAGCTCATGCCTGTAATCCCAGTATTTGGGAGACTGAGACAGGATGATCACAGGTTGGAGGCCAGCCTCAGCAACTTAGTGAGACCCTGATTCACAATAAAAGGGGCTGAGGATGTAGTTCAGAGGTAGAATGCCCTGGGTTCAATTCCAGTACCAAAAATAAATAAATAAATAAATAGGAAGGAAGGAGAAGAAAATGGGCCACAGGAGCTAACAATAGCAATCAAGGGGAACCCCCCCCCAACACACACACACACACACACACACACACACACACACACACACTGATGTCTGTCTTGAGCTAGAGAGGGTTTGGGAAATGGGTGGCTGTTGCCTGGGGTAGAGGAGAACTGACAGGGTGAGGAATATAAACTGTTCAAAGGAGTCAGGAGCAATGTAATCCCAATACTTGGGAGGCTGAGATAGGAGAATCACAGGCTGCGAGGCCAGCACACAGTAACTTAGTAAAACTGTTTCAAAATAAAAACAGGGCCGGGCGTGGTGGCACACGCTTGTAATCCCAGTACTTTGGGAGGCGGAGACCCGAGGATCCGGTTCGCGGCAAACCTCAGCTCTCTCTCTCTCTCTCTCCCTCCCTCCCTCCCTCCCTCTCCTTAGTGAGGCCCTGTGCAACTTCGTGAGACCCAGTTTCATAATAAAGTATAAAAAATAGGGCCGGGGGCATAGCGTGGAGGTAGAACGCCCCTGCGTTGAATCCCCGGTACCGCAAATAAATAAATAAATAAAAACAGGGCTGGGGTGTAGCCTGTGATAGAGCACCCCTGGGTTCAATCCCCAGTGACCCCTCCCAAAAAAGCTATTCAAATATCCAGATGTTCTATTGAGGGCAAGGGTTCTATGCTTGCCTCTCCCCAGCACTGCCTTGAGCCTGCCATTTGCCAAGACAGCAGCAGTGACAGCCCGGGCCTCTAGTGCTACGGGATACTAGTCAAAGGAAAAGCAACATAAAAGCCCAGCAGAAGTAAGGGGTAAGAACAAGTGCAAACTAGATACCTGTAGACAGCCCTCCACAACCTCCAGCCCCCCGGCTAGTGGAGTTGTACAGCCCCTGTCCAGCTGGGCCTCTCCTCCCCTTCAAGTGCTGTGTTCTGGCATTGCTCCAGCCCAGAGAAAAGGGTGACTTTGTAATTCATCTGCCCAGAGGGAAATACTCTTTTTGTGATTGGCACAGTGTGTATGGAGAAGGAGAAGCCTAGTTGCATAACAAAAAACTTGGCAGCATAAAACAACAATTTTATTATATCTCATGATTCAGATGCTCAGCTGGACAGTTATATTGGTCTCACTTGTCCAGCCGGGCCTCTCATGCCTGTGCCTCAGGTGGAGGCTGGATGGTGGATACCTAGCACCTTGGTGTTCCCTAATGACTGTGTTCTCGTTCTCTCATTCATATTCTCTCTTTCTCTCTCTCTCTCTCTCTCTCTCTCTCTCTCTCTCTGTGTGTGTGTGTGTGTGTGTGTGTAGTGCTGCGCCCTCTTGCCTTTCTGGGTGACCTCTTTCTCCAGCAGGTGGTTATCCTAGACTTCTCATAGCAACCCAGGGCTCCAAGAGGAAGGAAGTGGAAGCTGCCAGGCCTTCTGAAGAATGTCACTTCTTGCTTATTCTGCCCATCAAAGAAATCACAAGCTGGGCATGGTGGCACATGCCTATAATCCCAGTACTTGGGAGGCTGAGACAAGAGGATTGCAGGTTCAAGACCAGCCTCAGCAATTTAGCAAGACACTCAGCAACTTAGTGAGACTCTGTTTCAAACAAAATTTTAAAAGGGCTGGGGGTATAGTTTGGAAGTAGAATGCCCCTGGGATCAATCCCCAGTACCAAAAAAAAAAAAAAAAAAAGCAATCACAAGCCTAATCTAGATTTAAGAGGAGAGAGAAGCTATGGAGGGACACACACAAGGAATGGTGGACTTATTTGGAGCCATCTAGCTATATTATCCCCATAAAATGTCAGGGTCCCCAGAGTGTCAGACTGACCACAGTGAAAATTCACAAGAAATTGCCAACTGAAGTAGGTTCCAAGGTTTATTGGCCAGACAAACTGAACTGCTTTTAGACCAGGATGCTTGTGATGGAGGATCCATGAATCTCCTTCCAGCAGGAAAGCTCATGGGAAGCCATAATAGAGATTGCTTGGTGAGCCTGCAATACGGAGCCCATAGAGCTATTCAGTTCTGGTAGTGTGACACCTCCTCTCTAGAGCTAGAGGTGTGGTGTCCAGGGACCAGCATTGATAATCAAAATCCTTCACCCCTATGTGGTGCCAAGGACATGGGCATCCTGGCTGTCTGCTTCCCCTTCTCTGGGCTCAAGGCCTCCAGGCCACAGTTTTCCTCAGACAGAGCTTAGTATAATTGACAAATTTTCAAGTCCCAATCATATCTCCCTTGTCTCAGTCAACATTCTCACTGCTGTAATCCAAAACAATTGACCACACAAGATACAGGAAGGAAGATTTATTTGCTTATAGTTTTTGGAGATTTCTGGTTCAGTCCATGTGAGGCTAGGATCTGGGGAGCTCAGGGCATGGTAGCAGGAAGCAGAGAGAGGGAGAGTAAGGTCTCTGCTTTCACATCACAAAGACCAGAAGCAGAGAGAGAGCCAACAAGCAAACAGATTAAAAGACAAAAGCACAATCCTTAAGGCCACATTTCCAGGGACCCATCTTCTCCAGCCACACCCCACCAGCCTAGGTTACCACCCAGCAAATCCATTACAATGGATTTATCCACTGATGAGATTACAATCCTCATGATTTGATTATATCAGCTCTGAACATTAATATATGAGCTTGAGGGAACATTCTATATCTAACCATACATTCTTCCCCTGGCCTCTGAAGAGCTCATGCCCATTTCAGAATGCAAAATGCATTTAGTCCATCTCCAAGAATTCCCATAGTCTCAACAGTTCCAACATCACTCAAAACTTCCAAAATTCAAAGTCTCCTCTGAGAC
This sequence comes from Glis glis, assembly GCA_004027185.1. Lineage (NCBI taxonomy): Eukaryota > Metazoa > Chordata > Mammalia > Rodentia > Gliridae > Glis > Glis glis. The sequence continues at coordinate 39,693 of PVJS01003238.1, forward strand.
ACAAGGTGAACTCTTTGCTGTGAGCCCCTGTAAAAGAAAATAAAAATAAAAATAAACAAGTCATATGCATCCGATATACAATGGCACAGAGTAAACATTTGCATTCTAAAAGGGAGAAAGAGAGCCATAGAAAGAAGGAATGGGACTAAAATAGGATTGAAATCCAACAGGGTAAGATTTAATCTTGCAGCTCCATTTCTGGCATCTGGGGCACATGGTGGTGAGATGCGATGTCCAAAGGGCCTTAGCAATCTGCCCCTGTGGCCTCGTTGATTGTGATTGGCAGCATATTTGCTCTTCCAGCCTGGCTCCATGGCTCTCAGCTTGTAGCCTTTCCCCATAGTTATTCCATGTTTCTGGCATTTTTAAGTCTCAGGGGTCTTTCTTGCAACATTGGCTTCACCCTCACAGGGTGAATTTGAGGCACCCTTCACAAATTGCCCCATTTGGGCCTACTTGCAGGTATTCCAACCCAGCCGCATGTTTCCTGACTTCCCAGGCCTTCCTTTGAAATTTGGGGTACCCATTTTTTCCAGCAAAACCATCATTATGTGAGCACCCAAATCTACCACCAGCAGGAAAAGTAGTCGTGCCTTTTAAAATCACTGCTGCTGGGCCATTTTCAAACATAGCTGCCACTGGGCCTGTCTCAATCCTGGCTCCTGCCACCAGGCCCTCTTCAACCATAGCCACCACTGCTGGACCCTTGTTTCCATAGTTCCACACTTGGACTTGAACTGCCCTGACCACATTCCTTTCTTTTTTCCTATGCAAAACATTCGACCTCCCTTCAGCCATTTTACTTTCTTTCACAGCACCATCTCTCTGGGTCCAAGTTTTAAACATGTCTTTCTGGCCAAACTGCAAAATCTATAAATCTATTTTCTTTCTGCTTCCAAAATTCACTGAACAATTGGCTGAATACAGACATCGATATCCCTAATGCAGTTTGGATACTTTGCTGTTTCAAGATTTCCTTCATCATCTTTAAATGCAACCTCACATAAAGTTTCAGGACATGGGCAAAATGCCAATAAGTTCTTTGCCAGAAGATAGCATGTGTGGCCTCTACTCCATTTTCCTATTGAGTCCTCGTTGCCCTCAAAATCTCCTGAACACAGTCTCTACCGTCCACCTTTCTTTTTTTTTTTTTTGCGGTACCGGGGATTGAACGCAGGGGCGTTCTACCTCCACGCTATGCCCCCGGCCCTATTTTTTATACTTTATTTTGAAACCGGGTCTCACGAAGTTGCAGAGGGCCTCATTAAGTAGAAAGAGAGAGACAGAGAGAGAGAGAGACAGAGAGAGAGAGAGGGTGTGCGCACGTACGTGCGTGCGCGAGCTGAGGCTGGCCGTGAACCTGGATCCTCTGGTCTCTGCCTCCCAAAGTACTGGGATTACAAGCGTGCGCCACCACGCCCGGCTACCGTCCACCCTTCTATCAGCATTCTGGCCCTTCCAATTTCCTCACCAGTTCCAAAGACTCACAAAACATATGGCCAGACTTAGAAATAGCAGTGACCCCACTTCTCTGATAATAATTTCTGTCTCTATCAATATTCTCACTGCTATAATCCAAAACAACTGACCACACAACTTGGAGGAAGGAAGATTTATTTGCTTACAGTTTGGGGGAGATTTAGAGGTTTGGCCCATGTCAGGCCAGTTCTGCAGAGCTCAGGGCATGGTGGCAGGAAGCAGGGAGATGGAGAGCAAGGGCTCTGCTCTCATATCACAGAGGCTGGAAGCAGAGAGCAAGCAAGGGAATTCAAAGACAAAAGCACAATCCCTAAGGTCACACCCCCAAGGGACTCGCCTCCAGCCACAACCTACCTGCCTAGGTTACTACCCAATCAGTCCATCATAATGGATTTATTCACTGATGAGATTACAACCCTCATGACTTAATTACATCAACTCTGACCATAAGCTCATAATACATAAACTCTTCAGAGGACAGTCTATATTTAACTATAACATCCGTCATATTATCCTTTGTCTCTGGTTCCTGTGTTAGTCTTCAATTGATTAGAAACCCAACACAGACAGCTTTAAGAAAAAAAGAATTTGTTGGCTCAGATGGCTTTAAAAAGCTAGAGTGTACTAACTTCAGGTGTGGCTTGATCTGGGGGCTGAAGTCACTCTTGACTCCATGGTGACATCATCATCAGGTGTCATGTTGAAGCAAAATGGATGCCAGCTCCTACTAGGTTCAAGCCCAGAGCTTCCCTCAAAGATTGAACAAATGTCCTAGGCCTGACTTTCATTTCCTAAACCAAACACCATGTTCAGAAGAATGTCATACCCCAGCCAGGAGGAAGTCACATACCCACTCCTGGAGCTGGATTGTCTGTCTTCAACCTTACCCAAAACATATATGCAAAGAGTTGGGGGATGGATCAGATAAAAATCGAGGATTTTGTTGGAAGAAAGAGGAATAGAAGCAGAAAGGCAGGAAGAGGCATAGGCCTCCACTTGCACACACACACAGAGCCCTGCCGGCTGCTTCTCCAGCTGCATGTCTTGTCTATGTCTCACTCCCAATATGTGGAGTCTGGAGAAGATGCCTCAGTGCCTTAGAACGTGGGAAGTGGAGGGGGCTTCCACTCGGAGTTCAGACTTACTCCCTGAAGACTCACCGTGGAGACTAACTGGAAGGGGAAGAGGTGGAAAGACTGTTTCTAAGTATACGTCACCTTTTAAAAGATTAAATGATCCTTTTTATTGTTATGAAAATAATTTATAGTCATCCTTTTGAAAAAAATAAAACTTACAAAGCCAAAAGGTGTGAAGAAGAAAAAGGTATACGTCTTATTCTTGTCCCCACCGCAACATCACTCCCCAAAGACAGACATTTGAATTGATTACAATGCTTTCGCCTTGAATAATGAAACAAAACAAGATAAATTTTAAATACACTTACTAGGTAAGGATGCTTACTCCCAAGTAGAAGTCCAGTTGAGGGTGGCCTATCCCTGGCCTATAGGTTGCTTGACCTAAGACCCCCGAAACTATAGAAACAGGACAACTTAGTTTCTTTCTTTCTTTCTTTCTTTCTTTCTTTCTTTCTTTCTTTCTTTCTTTTTCTTCCCTTTCTACTGGAGATTGAACCCAGGGGCATTCTACCTCTGAGCTATACCACAGTCCTATTTAATTTTTTATTTTGAGACAGGGTTTCATGGAGTTCCTGAGGGTCTCCCTAAATTGCTGAGGCTGTCCTCGAACCTGCTATCCTCCTGTTTCAGTCTCCCAAGTACTGTGATTACAGGCAGTGTGCCACCGCGCCCAGTTACAACTTTATTTTTAGACAGTATCTTAATCACACTTCAAATAATATGCCCAATCTGTTTTTCTTCAACTAACAGATACCATTTCAGATTAAAGAACCTCTAAATTTAAATCAGTGGGTCCAATTGTCCCCATTTGGAAGAAAGAAAGAAAAGAAAAAAGAAAAGAAAAGAAGAGAAAAGAAAAGAAAAGAAAAGAAAGGCTTGAAGCCAGGCGTCATGGTGCACACCTGTAATCCCAGGATTTGGGGGGCTGAGACAGGAGAATTACAGGTTTGAAGATGGCCTCCGCAATTTACCGAGACCATTTCAAATTTAAAAAAATAAAATAGGAGTGGGAGGTATAATTTGGAGGTAGAATGCCTCTCTGTTCAACCTCCAGTGCAAAAAAGGAAAGGAAAGAAAAAGAAAAAAGAAAGAAAACTCCACATAATTTTGGATGCTTTGCTTGTATTTATTGTACTCTTTCCAGGGATTTCCGCTTATTTTCAGGTGTTGGGTGAGAGGCAAAGGGGAGTCAAGGATGGCCCGCAGGGCGTCAGCTCTGCCTCACGGGGCGGTGGGTGGAGATCCCTTTTGGCACTGCCAGGTTCCAAGGAGAGCAGGGTGATTACTCCCACTCAGACCTAGCAAGATGCAAATGTCTACAGGCAGATTAATCACTGATACTCCCCTGGGTAAAAAACATTTTGAGTTACCTTGGTACTTTTTTTTGTGTGTGTGGTACTGGGGATTGAACCCAGGGGCATTCTACCTCCAAGCTACACCCCCAGCCCTATTTTTTATTTTTAATTTTTAAACAGGGTTTCACTAAGTTGCAGAGGGCCTCACTAAGTAGCTGAGGCTGGCCGCGAACCTGGATCCTCCTGTCTCAGCCTCCCAAGTACTGGAATTACAAGCGTGCACCACCGTGCCCGGCTTACCTTGGTACTTTTTATGGTATATGAGGTATTGGAGTAGTGGCAGAAGGCTGAATGAGGAAAGGAGTCTGAAAGATGTTTATTATGGAGATTGGCCTAAAAGGGTTTAGGGAAAGGTGACTGTGTTTGTGGCAGGTAACACAAGGTCTATTAAATTTCTAAAAACTGGCCTTGTCAGCCCGACCTTCCAGGCCCCCAGGGAAGCCACAGTAAGCCAGCTGAGGAATGGCATACATCTTGAAGACATGCACAGGGTCCTTGCACAGTGGACTGATGGCCCCGTGGGTGACTCCTCTGCCTCTGTGGGCAGTGGATTGGTCCAGAACCCCCAGGGGTCTTCATGAGGGACCTCAGTGGAGCTGAAAGAAAATAGAGGATGTGGTCCTCTCAGAGGTGGTGGGGGACACAGGGCTTCATCCAGGAATCCGAGTGGTAGATGTTCCAGGTTTCTTCATGCATAACCTGACTGATGGGCCACTGTCTAAATTTATTAGGACCCATTCAGTAGAATAGAATAGAATAGAATAGAAATAAGATAAGCTGGGTGTGGTGGCACAGGCCTGTAATCCCGTACTTAGGAAGCTGAGACAGGAGGATTGTAGGTTCAAAACCAGCCTCAGCAACTTAGCAAGACTTTCAGCAACTTGGTGAGACTCCGTTTGCAAATAAAAAAATAAAATAGGGCTGGGGGTGTAGCTTGTAAGTAGAATGCCCCTGGTTTCAATCCCCAGTACAAAAATAAATAAATAAATAAATAAATACCTAATTCAAAATAATATAAGCAGAGATGGGAATTTATTAGTTCAGGGTAATGGTAGGTACTCTAATAAGCAGATACAAAAGTTCTGTGGCTTAATGCACTAACAATTTATTTCTTGCTCACACCCATTGAGGTGTTCCTAGTCAGCTTGTGATTTACCTTCTTGTGGTGATTTAGGCACCTAATTACCTTCCACTTATGGTCCTATAATCCCCTAGGCCAGGAGCTCTTATTTTCTGGGGTTCATGTACCAACCTGTGAATAAGATTCAGGGAAGCATCCTGCAAACTAGGATGGGAATAAATTTAGCATTTCCTGCCATTTTGAGTAAAAGGTGATGCTATGGTTTGAATGTGGTTTGTCCCATCTGAAACTCATGTTGAAATTTAATCTCCATTAGTAGAGTTTAAGAGGTGGGATCAGGTGGGACCTTTGAGAGGTGATTATGGCTCTGTCCTCATGAATGGATTAATCTATTCATGCCAAATTATTCATGTAGAATAATGGATTATGTTGAAAGTGGCACTACTACAAATCCCACTCACTCATAATGTATTCTTTTTACACATTGTTGGATTTGATTTGCCAACATTTTCTCAAGTGTTTTTTCATTTAAGTTAAGGAGGATTGTGGTCCACAGTTTTCTTTTTTGTGCTATCTTTGTCTATTTTGGGGATTAGAGAAAAACAGGCCCATAACATGAGTTGGGAAGTGTCTCTCATCTATTTTGAGAAATAGATTTTATATTTGGTGAAATACTCCAGTGATACTATGTTGGCTTGGAGATCCTTTATCTTTTTCCATTCTTTTACTTTCAGTTACCCACGTCATTATGTGTGACGTAAATTTCCTGTAGACAACATACAGTGGATTATTAATTTTTATCCACCATTCCAGTCACTGTCTTTTGATTGGTACATTCAGACTTTTTACATTTAAAGCAACTCTCCGTATGTTAGGGCTAAGTCTGCTGTCTTATTTATTGTTTTCTGCTTGTTCCCTCTGTCTATTGTGTCTCTGTATCTTTTTTCTTGCTTTCCTATTGGTTGCTTGGGCATGTTTTTCTGCTCCATTTTGATGTATTTATAAAGTTTTTTTAGTTTATCATTTGTATAGTTTTCTTAAAGGTTGTTCTAGGTATTAGCATATATTTAAGTAACTTGTCATAATCTACCTTGTTGTTTTACCATTTTGGTCTTTTTATGTGCCCCATTTTTATTTATTTATTTATTTTTTTGCATTGCCGGTGATTGAATCTAGGGTCTCGCATATGTTAAGCAAGTGCTATACCACTGAGTTATACCCCAAGCCTCTACCAACTTTTAAAATGTAGTTCTCTTAAGTAATTGCTCTACATACATTGAGCACCATGTGAGGTAGTGCTACTTTTACTTCAACCATAAAATATGATTCAGAAAACCCATTAAGTGAAGGGTAGTCTATTACATTTGCTTCTGTTTAACCATCCAATTGTTCTTTTCTTTCAAATGAAGGTTCCAGCCTTCAATTATCATCTTATTTGTTTCTGAAGAACTTCCATTAGCCCCTCTTTAAAGGTAGGTCTGCTGCAAAAAAATCACTTAGTTTTCTGTCACCTGCGGATGTCTTTCCCAAGGACATTTTCACAAGCCTCAGAGTTGATAGTTCAGCAATTTGAAAAATACTGTACCACTTCCTCCTGCCCCATGGTTTCAAACGAGAAATATGCTGCTATCTCATTTCTATTCCTTTATAGGTAATGCCTCCTTTCTCTTCAGTTGTTTTAAAGATTTTTAAGCCGGGGTGTGGTGGTGCATGTTTGTAATCCCAGTACTTGGGAGACTGAGACAAGAGGATCTGTGTTCCCTGCTAGCCTCAGCTACTTAGTCCCTCCACAACTTAGTGAGACACTGTTTCAAAATAAAGAATAAAAACATAGGGCTGGAGGTGAGGTGTAGCTCAGAGGTAGAATGCCCCTGGGTTCAATCCCCAGTACCACACAAAAAAAAGATTTTTAAATTGATTTTAATTTAAGAAGTTTAATCATCAGGCACAGTGGCACACACCTGTAATCCCAGTACGTGGGAGGTTGAGATAGGAGGATCACAGGTTCAAGGCCAGCCTTGGCGGCTTAGCAAGACCCAGTTTCAAAATAAAAAATAAGTTGGGCATGGTGGTGCACACCTGTAATCCCAGTACTTGGGAGGCTGAGACAGGAGGATCACAGGTTTGAGGACAGCCTCAGCAATGTAGTGAGACTCTCAGCAACCTAGCGAGATCCTGTTTCCAAATAAAAAATAAAATAGGTGATGGGTTCAATCCCCAGCACCACAACAACAAATAAACAAAACAAAAAATAACAAAATAGGGCTGGGGGTATAGCGTAGAGGTAAAAATGCCCCTGGGTTCAGTTCCCAGTAACACACACACACACATACACACACAGACACACACATGAAGTTTAATTATGATTCATCTCAGTACTAATGTCAGTCGATTGTTTTCTTTCATTCAAATTGTGTTTTCTTGGTTCTGGATATGATGAGTGGTTTTCTACTGCACTTGTCATAATTTGGTTATTATGTGAGGGGACCCTTAATCCTATTTACATCTTGTTGTCCAAGTTAACATGTAGGCTCTGTCTACTTCTGTGGGCTTTAGTTGTGATGGTAGTTGGGTTTCCTTGTAGTTCTGGTCTACTTAGCTCTTCTGATGCTATTGGGGCTCCACTGTGTTCCTGCTGGTGCCTTCTGTGGTAGCAGGAAGCACCTCCCTATTTAGATTGGTGTTGTTGGGTGGCCTTTTGGGGAGAAAATGGAAGAAGCTGGGGTCTCCTTCTGTGTGGAGAGCAGGGCTTTGCTGATGCTGTCACTGCAAGCCTACCAGTACTTGGTTGTAGAGAAGGGTCTAAGGTTTGATACTGCTATTGCCGAAAGCCAACAGTACGACGGCCGGGGCCTTGGTTGTGGAGTGGGAGCCGGGGTGGCCCAGGACTTCATTACTGCGCAGATGCTGGTGGAACGAATGGCCCAGGTTGTGGTGCAGAGGCTAGATTTTGAGACTTTAATCCAGTTTCTTGCTTATTTCTCTCCTAGATCAGTTTATACTGTCTGGCGTCTAAGTTAGTTATGACTTAACTATTTGTTTTTCAGCTTCTGAAATTTTATTGTTGTTTCCCCCTCCCTGTTCTTCCATTTTTGCTTTGTGGGTTTATTTGCCTTTCTTCATTCTTTTACTGTAGTTTTCATAGGTTTGGGGGAATGATTGAAGTCAGATGGGTGTAGTCAATTTCCCATCTTAAACAATTCATTCATTCCCTTCCTTCCTTCTTTCCTTCCTCTCTCTCTCTCTCTCTCTCTCTCCCTCCCTCCCTCCCTCCCTCTTTTATTTCTTTCCTTCTTTCCTTTTTGTGATGGAGATTGAATTCAGGGCCTTGAACACGGTAAGCCTATGCTCTACCACGGAGCTATACCTCCAGCCCTTTCTTATAATTTTAAATGTCCTTTGTACAGCCCTTTCCTCATTCCTAATATCACTTATTTCTATTTCTAGCTTTCCCTTCCCTTAAAGTCAGACTTTGAATCAGAGTTTTTTTCTATTCATTACTTACTTTTATTGGCACTTTAAAAATAGTCATTCAGCCGGGCATGGTGGTGCACACTTGCAATCCCAGTACTTGGGAGGCTGAGACGAGAGGATCCGGGTTCGTGGCCAGCCTCAGCTACTTAGTGAGGCCTCCACAACTTTACATCCCAGCCCTATTTATTATTCTTTATTTTGAAACAGGGTCTCACTAAGTTGTGCAATTCTCCTGTCTCAGCCTCCCAAGTACTGGGATTACAAGCATATGCCACCCCATCCGGCTTGTTCTTCTTTTTGACTGAGTATAATTTCATTGTCTGTATATACCACACCTTTGTAATCCATTTATCTTTTGATGGACACCTAGGCTGGTTCCATAATTCGGCTGTTGTGAATTGTGCTGCTATAAACATGGATATGTATGTATCACTAGAGTAGTCTGACTTCAATTCCTTTGGCAAGATACCCAGGAATGGTAGAGCTGGGTCATATGGTGGTTCCATTCCTAGTCTTCTGAGGAACCTCCACACTAATCTCTATAGCAGCTGTACTAATTTGCAATCCTACCAACAGTGTATAAGCATTCCTGTTTCCCCAGATCCTGACCAGCATTTATTATTGTTTGTATTCCTGATGACTGGAGATGAACTTTCAGTGTAGTTTTGATTTGCAGTCCCTGATTGCCAATGATGGTGAAAAATTTTCATATATTTATTGACTGTTTGTGTTCTGCGACGGACCAGCTTAGCCGGAGAGCATTGAGACCGACGGGACAGGGATCTTGGAAGGTGGGCAAGGAGTCGGCGATGAGTGACAAACAGACAAACAACTTAAGGAAGTTGCATCTGAGTGTATTTTTGCAAAGCTTTAGGCAAGGATTTTATACACAATGATTAGGGCCACCGGCCCACGGACGGACCCAGCCTCTACCGGCCCGCGGTGCTGCTCGACGGCGCGGTCTACGACCTGAGCATCCGCGACAGGGACGTCGCCGGCCAGGGCCCGAGCCCCGGAGGCCTCGAGGTAGCGGCGGAGCTGGGCAGGGGCGTGGGCGGTGGGGGTGTGTGTCTGGCGGACACGTGCGAGTCCACGTGGAGGGACCCAGGCGCCCTGGGTTACGGGATTGAAGGAGACGTGGGTCCTGGCAAACTCCGTAGGAGGCAAGACCGTGGCAGTGTTCTTCTTTTTAGAAATATCTATTCAAAACCCATTTTTATTGTTAAGTTTTTAAAGCTCTCTCTCTATTCTAGATATTAGTCCTTCATCAGAGGAATAGCTGGCAAAGATTTTCTCCCATTCTGTAGGTTCTCTCTTCAGAATCTTGATTGTATTCTTTGTTGCACAGAAGCTTTTTAATTTAATGCCATTCCACTTTTTTTTTTTTTTTTGCGGTACTGGGGATTAAACCCATTGGCATTCTACCTCTGAGCTACACCCCCAACCCTATTCTTTATTCTTTATTTTGAAACAGGGTCTCACTAAGTTGTGGAGGGCCTAAGTAGCTGAGGCTGGCCGCGAACCCAGATCCTCCTGTCTCAGCCTCCCAAGTACTGGGATTACAAGCATGCGCCACCACACTCGGCTTCTTTCCATCTTCTAAGATCTTCCTCAATTTTGTTCTTTAGCATTCTATAATTTTTTATTGTGGAAGTCTTTTACCTCCTTGGTTAGATTTATTCCTTTTTGTTTTACTTTATTTTATTGAGGCTACTGTGAATGGAATTGTTTTCCAGGTTTTTTTTCCAGTGGATTTATGATTGGTTTATAGTAAAGCTAATAATTTTTGTAAGTTGATTTTGTATCTGGCTACTTCAACTGAATTTGTTTAACATCTTTACAAGTCTTCTGGTTGAGTTTTTGAACCCTCTACGTACAGGATCATGTCATCTACAAACACAGATAATTTTAGTTCTTCTTTCCCTGTTCGTAGTCCTCCTCTCTTATTTTAAGTACTATGTTAAATAGGAGTGATGATCGTGGGCATCCTTGTCTTGTTCCTGATCTTAAAAGAAATACTTTCAGTCCCCCCACCACCCCCGGGCTCGGTATGATGTCAGTTTTGGGTCATATATTGCCTTTATGATGCTGAGGTAGGTTCCTGTTATCCCTAATTTCCTCAGTGTTTTTAACATGAATGGGTGTTGGATTTTTGTCAAATGCTTTTTCTATATCTATCGAGATGATCATGTGATATTTGTTCTTGGTTCTATATTTATGTAATGAATTATATTTATTGACTTGTATATGTTAAACTAGCCTTGCATCCCTTTAATGAAAGCAACTTGGCCATTGGTTTCATTTTTATTTTGAAACAAGTTCTTGCTACATTGCTGAGGCTGTTCTTGAACCTGCAATCTTCCTGTCTCAGCCTCCCAAGTACTGGGATTATAGGCATGTGTCACCATGCCTGGATCATTAATTTCTTTTTTATCTGTATTAATTTTCTCCTCCTACTCTCTTGATGTTTATTTTCTTGTTCATTTTCTTTCTAGAAGTGAATGCTTAGCTCATTTGCTTTCAATTTTTTATTTTATAACAGTTCATAAGACTTTATCCTGAATTTTCTTTTGTCTGTATTCAGTAACTTTTATGATATAATATTCTCATTGATATTGCTTTATGAATTAACATTTTGGTACTGGATTTGACCCTAGGGCATTCTACCATTAAGCCACACCCTAAGACCTTTTTATTTTTTATTTGTGAAACAGGGTCTCGCTAGGTTGCCGAAAGTCTTGCTGCATTGCTGAGGTTGGTCTTGAATCTGCCATTCTCCTATCTCAGCCTCCCAAGTACTGGGATTGCAGGCATGTGCCACCACGACTGGCTATGAATTAATATTTAACTCTCTGCTGTTTCTTCTTCTTCTTCTCCTCTTCCTCTTCCTCCTCCTCCTTTTTATTGAACCCAGAGGTATTCTAATTCTGAACTATACCCCCAGTTCTTTTTTAATTTATTTTGTTTTGAAACAGGGTTTTGCTACATTGCTGAGAGCCTCACTAAGTTGCTGAGGCTGGTCTTGAACCTGCAATCCTCCTGTCTCAGCCTCCCAAGTACTGGGATTTCAGGCATATGCCACCATGCCTGGCTTGTGTTTCTTCTTTGATAAATAATTACTTACAAAATTTTAAAGATTTTTTTGTGGTACTAGAGATTGAACCTAGGGGCATTCTACTTCTGAGACACACCCCCCAGTCCTATTTTATTTTTTATTTGGAAACAGGGTCTCACAAAGTTGCAGAGGGCCTTACTAAGTTGCTAAATCTGGTCTCTTGTCTCAGCCTCCCAAGTACTGAGATTACAAGTGTGCACCACCACGCCCAACTAAAATTTTTAAGATTCTGAATGGCTTTGGAATTCTGGGTAGGTGGCGGGAGAGTTGGGTAGACTAAAACAAAGCTCCTTTTTGTAGTTAATTTCTCAGTTATTATTTCATAGTAAAAAAAAATCTCTGTACAATTCCTACATTTTAGAATTTACTTGGATATCCTTTATCACTGAGTAAAAAAATTTTGGTAAATGCTTCATGAGAATTTGAAGGGACTGATAATTTCTGTGAGAGACTCTCACTTTTATGTACACAATAAGAAAAAGAATTTTCATTTCTGCTCTTTAAAAAAAAGACTAATTTTATTGAGTACTTCTTTTGTACCACACACTATTCCAGAATTTCTCACCCTTGGCACTGTTGCCATTTTGGACTGGGTAAGTCTTTGTTGTGAGGGGCCATCCTGTGCATTATGGGATGCTTAGAAATATCCCTGGCCTCTACCTATCAGATACCATTAACGTCCCCACCAATTGTTTCAACCCAAAATGTCTCCAGACATGGTCAGTTGCTCTCCAGGTACAATATCACCCCCAGTTGAGAACCAGCACACTAGTCTAAGAGTTTACATCTATAAACTTATTTAATTCTTGTCACAAACCTATGTGGTAGTTTCTCCTACTGTTCTTCATTTTGCAATTAAGTATCTATAAGCAGACTCATCCATAAAGAAGAATGATATTATGTCATTTGCTGGTAAGTGGATGGAGCTAGAGAACATCACGCTAAGTGAAGTAAGCCAGACTCAGAAAGTCTTGGGTTTTTTTCTCATCTGTAGAAGCTAGAGAGAGTAAGCAATAAAAAGGGATCTCATTAAAATAGAAGGGAAACCAATAAAGTAGAGGAAAAGGGTGCATGGTGGGAAAGGGGAGGTACTGGGGAATGAAATCAACCAAATTGTGTTATGTGCAGGTACAAATATATCACAATGAATCCCACTTTTATGTATAATTATAATGTGCCAATAAAAAAGAACAAATGTCTGTAAACAGAAGCCCAGTGAAATTAAAAGTAGTTTTCCAAGGTCACAGGGCTGTTAAGAATCATTTGTAATTGCAAATTAAGACAGAATGAGAGAGAGAGAGAGAGAGAGGAGAGAGAATCAATTGTCATTCAATGTATTATAGGATAGGCATACAAAGAAAGTGGGACAAATTACTTGCTTGATTTATTTATGATGCACAAGTCTCAATAACAATATTGAGAGAAAAATTAAGTTACAGATATTTTTTAGCTGAGGATAAAATATGCAACATTGCCTGTGATCCCCCTGAGAAGTCTGATTAGAGTTTTCCTTTATCATTTATTTTCCATTCCCACAACTGTCCCCATATCCATTGGAGCCATGGTGTAGGCATCTTTTTCTTGGTTTTCCATTTCAGGAAGCTGCTTTTCCTCAAGTTTCAGGTTGCTCTTGTCCTGTTAACATTCGTGTGGAAGAAACAAGCAGGATATTAGGGGTAGGACGTGTTGACTGGCAGCTATCACCACAGGGCTGACTTTGACCCTGGAGACCAGGGTTGCAGATGGCAGACACCCTTCTACGAGCTTAGCATTATTGGGCCTTGCCAGGTAGCTAGGAAGGGCGCTGAGCTCCCCCTTAGTTAGGGAGTCTTGAGGACCCCCAAGAGGGTGCCACAGCTTGGTTCACCCACTCCCCCTTCCTCTGTGGAAACTTTTAACTGACGACATCCCCTTTCCCTTGTGTCAGGGGCCTCTATGCCTTTACTCTCATTCTCACAAGGTCTTGGGAAAACAGCAGATATTCAACCAAGTTGAATTGCTGGTGTTCCATATTTTCTCTTTCCCATGCTTATAAGTTTGTATGCATGTGTGAGTGTACAGTCATCCCTCAGGGGTTGGTTCCAGGACCCTACTCAGATACTGAAATCCAAGGATACTCAGGTCCTTTTATAAAACAGCATTTCATTTGCATAAAATGTATGAACATCCTCCTGTATACTTTATATCATTTTTAGATGCCTAATAATAGCCGGGCACAGTGGTGCATACCTCTAATCCCAGTACCTGGGAGACTGAGAAAGGAGGATTGTAGGTTCGGGGCTGGCCTCAGCAACTTAGCGAGACCCCCAGCAACTTAGCAAGACCTTGTTTCAAAAGAAAAAATAAAAAGTGCTGGGATAACCGGTGTGGTGGTGCATGCCTGTAATCCCAGTATTTGGGAGGCTGAGACAAGAGGATCACAGGTTCAAGGTCAGCCTCAGCAAGGTAGCAAGACCCTGTTCCAAAATAAAAAAGTAAAAAGGGCTGGAGATGTATCTTCGAGGTAGAATGCTGCCCTTGGTTATAGAAAGAAAAAAAAAAAAGGAGGGCTGGGGTTGTAACTCGGAAGTAGAATGCCTCTGGGTTCAATGCCAGTACAAAAACAAACAAAAAACCAAACAACAAGAATACACTAGTACAATGTAAATGCTATGTAAACAGTTGTTATACTATATGGTTTAGGGAATAATGATAAGGAAAAAGTCTGTACATGTTTAGCACAAATGCAATATTTTTTTTTGTGGTACTGGGGATTGAACCCAGGGGCATTCTACCTACGAGTTACACCTCCAGCCTATTTTTTATTCTTTATTTTGAAACAGGGTCTCGCTAAGTTGCAGAGGGCCTCACTAAGTAGCTGAGGCTAGCCGTGAAACCGGATCCTCCTGTCTCAGCCTCCCAAGTACCAGGATTACAAGCATGCGCCACCATGCCCAGCTAAATGCAATTTTTTTACTTGATATTTTTGATCCGTAGTTGGTCGAATCCATGGATATGGAATTTGTGAAGACAGAAGGCCAACTGTATATATAATACATGTATCCCATGCAAACATGCGTCCCAATTGTTAAGTGCTGAAATATCTGATTGGTAAGTAATAGCTGCCCTGAGCCCCAAATGTCCCCCATATCCCCAGTCCCTTCCTGAAACCCCCAGGCCACTCTCCCTTCCACCTCCCACTTTCCATGATCCAGTAGGAAGCGGACTCCAGAACCCACCCCAATTCCAGGGCCAGTCCCTGCCATGGGTGGTAAGGGTCTTCATGCCTTTGGCTATTGTGTATGCACCCTTGCTTAGGAGGACAAGGAACCACGTGCATGTGGGTGGTCCTGAAGGCCTCATCTCCAGTTCAAAAAACCTCCCTTGATGATTTTGATCACTGGCCAGATTTACAAGCCATTGACACAGACAACAGGGCTAGAGTTGAGATTCTCCTTCCACTTCTCAGCTGTGTGATTTTGGAGAGTCACATCCACTCTTTGTTCTTATTTTTCCCATCAGTGAAATGGGAATGAGCCTCTCTTCTGCAGAGTTGTTGAGAAATTTGGAAGAAACACCACATGCAGCAACCCTCTTCTTGGTACAGGAAGGGGACAGACTAGTAACTTCCCGTTAGGATGGTGATGAAATTCCCCAGTGGCCACTAGGTGGAGCCATTGACATCAGTGACTAAGCAGTGGCACTCAAACTTGGGTAGACATTTGTGGCTGTCGCATCATTTTTGCTAGTTTTATTTTGTTTTAAAATGATGAGCTGGGCATGGTGGCGCATACCTGTAATTCCAGTACTTGGGAGGCTGAGACAGGAGGATCGCAGGTTCACGGTCAGCCTCAGCAACTTAACGAAGCCCTCAGGAGCTTAGTGAGACCCTGTTTCAAAATAAAATAAAAAATAAAATAGGGATGAGATGTAACTCAGAGGTAGAATGCCTCTAGGTTCAGTCCCCAGTACCACAAAAATAAAATAAAATAAAATAGTGAAATAATAATCGTATATATTTATGGGAGACAATGTGATACTTATATATGTTCACAATGCTGAATGATTAAGTCAGGCTAATTAACAAATTCATTACCTGACATAGTTATGATTTTTGCGGTTAAAACTATTAAAATCTGCTCCTTTAGCAATTTCAAAATATACAGTGCATTGTTGTTTATTCATCACCATTTGTACACAGAGCATGTGCATTCTAACAAGTAATTTTAATCCACACTATGATAATATGAGACCCACTGATTTAGAACACTAAATAAAGGGGTCTAGGTTGCCCTCCCTCTTTCTTCTCTGGAATGGTGGGGCACTGCCATTGGCCCCTCCTTGATTTGGCCCACAACCTTCAGGCCCATTGTTGGATGAGCCCAGAATTGATGAGACAGCTCCTGTTAGAGTCCACTTTCTGGCCTTGGTCTTGGCTGTCCTTCCAAGGCACAACTTCTGTGTGAATCCTCCAACCTCATGCATAGCTCTGTAGGTGAGGAGGAATTTGAACTGTTTAGCTGCCTTTGGCCACAGGGTGGAGGCCTGGAGTCACCCTTCCCATGTGAAAAGGCAACTGGATAAATAATACCCATCATAGAACATTTTATTTTTATTGGGAGCACTCATCAGCAACATTCACCAAAGGAAGATGTATCAAGGAGGTGGCTGCCATCATCTAGTTGGAGATGATGGGACAAGTTTGGTAGAAGGAGGGGAGGAGAAGACAGATTCAGGAAGTTTTCAGGATATGGAGAGAGAAGGTTCTAGAAAAGAGTCACTCTTCAATTGTGCTTTATACACCAATAGCAAATGTCTTTATTGTTGGCACCTGGGACCTTGTTAGAAATGCCTGAAATCCCGCCACTTACAGCAATGTGGATGGAACTGGAAGACATGATATTAAGTGAAATAAGCCAGGCACAGAAAGACAAATATATATTCTCACGTGTATCAGTCCGTTTTCTGTCACCATAATAAAATATCAGAAACAAGCTATTTATGAAGTAGACAGAGGTTTATTTATCTCTAGTTTTAGAGGTTCAAAGTCTAAATTGTTTGGTGCAGGCTCAGTGAGGACAACCCCTAGACTGCATCATCTCATGGCACATGACAAATGACAATGATGGGAGTATGTGTGTCAGGAGCAAGAATCCAGGACCAGAGAGAATGAGAAGAGATACTAGGTACCCATAATCCCCTTCAAGGCCACACCTCCAATGACCAAAGGACCTCTCACTAGGCTCCACCTCTTAAAGGTCCACAGTATTTTCCAATATTGCCACCTCGGGAACTAAGCCTTTAAAGATGGGCCTTTGTGGGACACTCAACATCTAAACCAGTGTATAATTCATACAAAAAAGCTAAAACTGTTGGTGTCATAGAAGTAGAGAGTAGAATGGGGTTTACCTGAAGTTGGGGAGGGGAAGGAGAAATGGAGAGAGGTTAGTTAAATATACAAAGTTACAGTTGGATAGGAGAAATAGGTTCTTATGTTCTATAGCACAGTAGGGTGCTTATGGTTAATAATTTATTGTATGTTTCAAAATAGCTAGTAAAGAGGATTTTGAATGTTCCCCAAACAAAGAATTTATAAATATTTGAGGTGGTAGATATGCTGATTATTCTGATAATCTGCACATTTTATACGTGTTTCAAAATATCACACTATGCCCCATGAATATAGACAATTATGTGTCAATTAAAAAAATTTTTAAAAAGAATGCAGAATCTTGGACTTCCCAGATATGCGGGATCAGAACTTGCATTTTAGCAAGACATCTAGGTAATCTATTCTTAATAATTTAAAGTTTGGAAAGCCATGGTCTATAGTGATATCTAGGATTCTGGCCATTGAGTGGGTAGCAATGATGCCATCCACATTAGAGGATAGAGGGAAAGAGCAGGGGCAGGTTGGGGGGTAGAATGTGTGAGTTTCATTTGGGCCTTGGGAACCTGGGGGAGCCTGAGGACACCCAGGTGCAGTGTCTGAGAGACGATGAGCATGTGCCTGAAGTTCAGGGGAAGGCAGGGACCCAGCAGGAGGGGCAGGTGTGGGAACAGTGTGTTAGTCAGCTTTACATCACTGTGACAAAATACCTGGAAGAATCAAGTTTTTAAAAAAGTTTATTTTGGCTCATAGTTTTGGAGGTTTCTGTCCATGATCACTTGGCCCTGCTGCTTTGGGCCTGTAGCAGCATAGTACATTATGGTGGGAGCATGTGGCAGAGGAGGACTGTTCACTGTATGGTGGCTGGGAAGAAGAGAGGGGTGGGAAGGAGCTGGGGATTCAATATCCCTTTCTAGGGCACAGACTCAGTGCCTAACTTCCTTCCTTCCACTAGGCCCACCTCATAAAGGTTTCACCATCTACTAATAGTGTCATAGGCTGGTGACCAAGTCTTTAATGCACAGGGCTTTGAGGGATGCTCCAGATCCAAACTGTAGCAAGCAGGAACACACCCGTGACGACCGACGCCCCGAGTGCCAATGCAGTCCCTCCAGGAGAGTGGGTAACATTGAAAGTGCTTGGGTGACCCAACAGTATGGTTGGAGTGGATTTGGACTCAGATATTCCGACTCCATGGTGAAAGCCAAAACTTGCCTGTGGTTCAGACAAGTGTCCAAGTGCCACGGGGACTCTCAGGTTTGTCATCTGTCCCAGTTCCTTCTTAAAGTTGCTGGACCCTTGTGACAAATTGTTTACCTGACATCTCTACCTAGTCCTTCACTGGCCTCTCATGCTCACAGTCCCCAAAGGAATGCAGGGTGTCTCCGTCAGCATTTCCACCACTGTGACCCAAGCACCTGACATGCACAACTTAGAGGAAGAAGGATTTATGTGCTCACAGTTCTGGAGATTTCAGTCCATGTTAACCTGGGTCATGGCTGCAGAGCTTGGGGCATGGCAGAGGAGGGGCAACCACCCTCAGTCATGGTGGTAGGAACCAGAGAGAGGGAGAAAGTATCCCCTGGCCATGCTCCCAGGGATTCACCCCTTCCAGCCATGTCCCACCTCTGAACATAGCTGTGTTGTTTAACACATGAGGGTTGGGGAGCATTCTAAATCCAAACCATAATATATATCCTTCTCCCCACGGCCCCAGAGTCCGCTGCTGGTTTCACCTTGGTGGGCTGCACTCCCACCTAGTTGCCTCCACCAGAATCCTAGGCATCCCCCCCTTTCATATCTCTCAAGTCTTGTTGATTCCACTCCCCAAATACATCTACTTCTCCTCATTCCCACGGCCACCACTCTGGCCCAAGAACATCATCTTGAATCAGACAACTGTCATGGCTTCAAAGTGGTATCCCAGATCCAGACTTGATCTCTCTAGCTCATTCCCCCCACAGCAGTCAGAGGGATCCTCCTCCAATATAAATCTGTTACTATATGCTTCCCTGTAAGAGTCTAGTGGTGGCTTCCCATTGCTCGTAGAAGAAAGCCCAAGCCTGACACCAGATGCTCAGCATATGAGATGCGTGGCCCAGTAACTTCTCCCACTCCTCCTGGGCCACTCCCCCTGTTCCTGGCAGCAGCCTCCACAGCCTTCCTTCTGCATCCCAGCCAGGTCAGCTTTTCCCAATCTTGGAATTTCCCATAAAATCTCCATAACAGGCTACTTCCCAACCCTCTCTCCTCAGTGAGGTTTGCCATTCTCAGTACACAGAGTACAGCACACCCTCCATATCCATGGGCTCCACAGCATGGATTTGATCAACGCCACATTAAAAATATTTTAAAAATTGTGCCTGTACTGAATATGTACAGATTTTTTTCTTGTCATGATTCCCTAAACAAAAAAGTATAATAACTGCTTACATAACATTTACCTTGTGTTAGATATTACAGGTCATCTAGAGATCATTTAAAGTATGTGGGAGGATGTGCATAGGTTATATGCAAATATTACATCATTTAATAGAAGGGACTCGCACAACCTTGGATTTTGGTTCCTGAAGAAAGTCTGGGAACTTAGCTCCCAGGACATCAGCTCTTTGAATTCTTGAGTGCAGCACAGGGCAAAGCCTCACTCCAGGGTCCCAGGACACCGCTCCTCCTCCAGTTAGTTCTCCCAGCCCACCTCAGTTCTCTGCTAAAGGCAGAGTGTACCAGTTGTCCATGAGCTGTGTTGTCCACCCAGGCTTCCCAGCTGTGGCTAGGAGGACAAGACAGGAGGGACAACCCGCTCCACCCTGACTCTCTCACTTCTGGAAGCTCTGGGAAATTACAAACTCATCATTGGTCCCAGACCATGCATCCTCACCCTGCCTCCCCAGCACCACCACAGCCTCACCCACAAGCACCTTCTGCTGCTGCTCTCATCCCAGGCCCAGCTTTCTCCTCTGGACAGCCTCTCCTGTGATCCCAACCACCAGGAATGGATAACACTGGGCCTTATGCACAACTTCATTGCTTGGTGGGGAGTAGGGTCTTCCCTTATTGTCTGGCCAAGTGCCCAGTGCTTGGGTTGCTGTGACCTCCTCCTATACACACTGGTGAACCCTGCTGCGCCTCTGAAGTCCCAGAGACTTCCTAACTCTCTGGACAGAGTGTGAGAAACATGTGGGAGCAATACCGGCCTGTGTGTGGCTAAGGAAAGGATGTGGTAACCCTCTACCCTCCAGCCTTGCTCCCCTGGGAGTGGATTAGGTCTGAAGTTTAGAATTTAGAAGCCTGAGTGGGGTGTTGATCAGACCCAGAAGATACTGCAAATGCTGTTCCCTCCAGAGAGGACTCTGCAAACGGGGTCCTTGGCCAGGCCTGTCCTCAACCACAGGGTTCTTACGTGTTGTCTGAAGACAGGTTGTGAGAAGACTCTGGAGGGCGTCAACATGCCCAGTGAGAACCTATTTCTCCTAAACTAGGCCACTTCTGGACTTGTCTTTCCCCGTCCCCTAAGCTGCAGGCTCCAGAGCGCCCTCAGCTGGAGGCTTTTCTGTACCAACGTGTATCTTTTTTTTTTTTTTTTTTTTTGCGGTACCGGGGATTGAACGCAGGGGCGTTCTACCTCTGCGCTACGCCCCTGGCCCTATTTTTTATACTTTATTTTGAAACCGGGTCTCATGAAGTTGCGGAGGGCCTCGCTAAGAAGAGAGAGAGAGAGAGAGACAGGGAGAGAGAGTGAGAGAGCTGAGGCTGGCCGCGAACCCGGATCCTCCGGTCTCCGCCTCCCAAAGTACTGGGATTACAAGCGTGCGCCACCACGCCCGGCTCCCAACGTGTATCTTGCTAAAGACTAACAGATTAGGCATCTGGTCTGCATGGAGGAATCCAGCATGAAGCTGCTAATCTGGGGACCTTGGTCCAAGGCACATCTTTCAAGTTCAGTGCTAATTAGAGGGAACTGCCTAGGAGATCCACGGGCCAGCTCACATTTGAATAGTGCCTGTTAGCTGGCAAAGCGTCTTCCTACAGCTGTCCTCACCCTGGTACAGCAGGTAAGCAAAAATTACCCCCTGCCCCCGCTGCCCATTTTGCAGACGAGGAATCTGAGGTCAGAGAGTTTACTATGAAAGTCCTTGACTTACAATGGCTCATTTATGATTTCTTGACTTTATGATGGTGTGAAAGTAACACACATTTAGTAGAAACTGAACTTCAAGTTTTGAATTTGGATCTTTCCCCAGGCTAACCATATGCAGTACTATCCTCTCTTGATACATAGCTCCTAGCCAGTCCCTGATCTGAGGGGAATGAACTGGTGTTCTACAATATACCATGATGCTAAGATATGATATTCTGTAGATTTGGTGTATTAAATGCAGGTTCAACTTATGGTGGGCTTATCAGTACATAGTCTTTCCCAGTCAACATTCTCACTGCTATAATCCCAAACAATTGACTACACAAGTTAGAGAAAGGAAGATTTATTTGATCACAGTTTTTGGAGATTTCTGGTTCAGTACATGTGAGGCTGAGCTAGGGTCTGCGAATCTCAGGGCATGGTGGCAGGAAGCAGAGAGATGGAGAGAACAAGACTCTCCTCTCACATAATGGAGGCCAGAAGCAAGAGAGAACAAGAAACAAAGGATGGATTCATAAACAAAAGCATAATTTCTAAGGTCACATCCCCAGGGACACACCTTCTCCAGTCACACCCCACCAGCCTAGGTTACTACCCAGAAAATCTATTACAATGGATTTATCTACTGATGAGATTACAACCCTCATGATTTAATTATATCAACTCTAAACATTAGTATGTGAGCTCTTCAGGGGACATTCTTTCTACATCTAGCCATAACATTCCACTCCTAGCCCTTGAAGAGCTTATGTCCATTTCAAAATGCAAAATGCATTTAGCTCATCTCCAAGAATTCCCATAGTCTTAACAGTTTCAGCATCACTCAAATATTCGAAGCTGAAAGTCTCCTCTAAGACTCAAGGTGAACTCTTGGCTGTGAGCCCCTGTAAAAGAAAATAAAAATAAAAAGCAAGTTACATACATCCAATGCACAATGGCACAGAGTAAACATTTCCATTCCAAAAGGGAGGAATAGGACCAAAGAAAGAAAGAATGGGGCCAAAACAGGAGTGAAATCCAGTGAGGCAAGCATTTAATTCTGCAACTCCATTTGTGGCATCTGGGGCACATGGTGGTGAGATGTGATCTCCATGGGGCCTTGGCAGCCCTGCCCCCGTGGCCTATTTGATGGCAATGGGTGGTGTACTTGCTCTTCCAGCCTGGCTCCATGGCTTGCAGCTTGCAACCTTTCCTCATGGTCAGTCCACATTTCTGGTATTTGTAAATCTCAGGGGTCTTTCTTGCAACCTTGGCTTCACCCTCACAGCTTCAGGAACTGCTCCATTTGGGCCTGCTTGCAGGGATTCCAACCCTGCCACACATTGCCTGGCTTCTTAGACTTTACTTTGAAATCTTTGGGGAAGATTCCATGACCCCCCACTTTTGTTCCCAGCAAATCCAGTGTTATATGGGTGCCAAAAATGACCACCAGCAGTAAAGGTAGTCATGCCTTCTTTAGTCACTGCCATTGGGCCCTTTTCTATCACTGCTGCTGGGCCTGTCTCAATCCTGGCCACCACAGGGTTTGTCTCAATCCTGGCTGCTGCTGACCGTGTTAAAATCCTGGCTGCCACCAGACCTTTTTCAATCACTGCTGGACCCTTGTTTCCATGGTTCCTCACTTGGGCTTGAACCATCCTGACCACATTCCTTTCTTTTTTCCTATGCAAAACATTTGACCTCTCTCCAGTCATCTTCTTTCTTTCACAGTGCCATCTTTCTGGGCCTCAGCTTTACACATGTCTTTCTGACCAATTGCAAACCTATAAAGTCTCTCTGCTTTGCTTCCTGCTCCTGAAATCCACTGTACAATTGGCTGAATACAGACTTCAATATCCATAATGCAGTTTGGATACTTTGCTGTTTTGAGATTTCCTTTGCCAGCTTTATCAGTCCATCATCTTTAAATTCAGCTTCATCCAAAGTTTCAGGACATGGGAAAAATGCCAAAAAGTTCTTTGCCAGAATGTAACACGTGTGGCCTCTACCCCATTTTCCTATAGAGTCCTCTTTGCCCTTGAAATCTCCTGAGCATAGTGTCTACCATCCACCTTTCTAGCCACATTCTGGTCCTTCCAACTTCCTCTCATAAACCAGTTCTAAAGACTCACAAAACACATGGTCAGACTTAGAAATAGCAGTGACCCCACTTCTCTGATACCAATTTCTGTCTCAGTCAACATTCTCACTGGTATAATCCAAAACAACTGACCATACAACTTAGAGGAAGGAAGATTTATTTGCTCACAGTTTTGGTGAGTTCTGGTTCAGTTCATGTGAAGCTGGGATCTGTGGATCTCAGAGCATGGCGGTGCAAAGCAGAAAGATGGAGAGAGCAAGGCTCTCCTCTCACATCATGGAGGCCAGAAGCAAAAGAGAGCAAGCAAGCAAGGGGATGGATTAAAAGACAAAAGCACAATCCCTAAGGTCACAGTCCCAGGGACTCACTTTCCAGCCACACCCCACTGGACTAGGCTACCACCCACAAAAAATCCATTACAATGAATTTTTCTACTTATAGGATTACAACCTGCATGACTTGAACATTAATACATGAACTCTTCAGGGGACATTCTATATCTAACCAGAACCTAGCCCTATTATAAACTGATAATTATCTGTACTTAATTCTCTAGGGTGTTAAATGACGTGAAAGATTTATTTTGGCTTATGGTTTCAGAGACTTTAGTCCATGGTCACTTGATTCCATTGTTTCTGGGCCTTTGGTGAAGCAGAACATCATGGTGGGGAGGGTGTGCCAGAGCAAAGCTGCTTAGCTCATGGCAGCTGAGAAGCAAAGAGAATGAGAGAGGGAGAGAGGGAGAGAGAGAGAAAGGGAGAGAGAGAGAGAGAGAGAGAGAGAGAGAGAGAGGGAGAGAGAGGAAGGCCTTCAAGAGGAATATTCCCTTCGAGGGTATGCCCCCAATGACTTACTTTCTCCAACTAGGCCACACCTTCTAAAGGTTCCACCACCTGACAGTAGCCCATAAGTTATGGACTCATAAAAGGATTAATCCAATCACCTCCCTAGAGCCCCACCTTTGAATTCTGCTGTACTGGAGACCAAGCCTTCAACACACAAGCTTTTGGAGGACATTTAAGATTCAAATTATGACAGAGTCCCTCTGAGATGGTCCTAGGCACCATTTGCATTCAGAGAGGTTCCTTCCTTCTCTCTGAAGATCTGGTCATGAGGCCCTGTGAACCCTGGGAGACAGATAGATGAGTCTAACCAGTTCTAGGTGAATAGCAGCATCTATCATGCCGATAAGCAAGCCCTGAAAACAGAAACATCTCCAAGTTCATGGCCCTGGGACCAGCCCACCCAGGCATGAAGGCCTCCATATAATGCTCCATCTTCCACCCAGAGACAGGGTCTTGCCACCATCAAAGTGGCCCTTTCCACTCCAGGGAAGCCCGGCTGCTTAAAAAAGTCTGTAGCAATGACACATTGGTCACCCCAAAGGAGACTCAACTGTCCCCTGGGGTTGGTTGCTTAGAAAGTGGCAGAGACTCCCAATGGCCTCACAGATATTGACAAAGGGCCCACCAGGTGCCAGGGACAGTTGGGGAAACTTGAATCAAAAAGACAAAAACTGCCACCATGGAGCTAACCTTCCAGAGGATGAGGCTGCTGAGACCAAGCTTCTGTTTCCTCATTGGTAGAGCAGGGATAGGAACCCATTTAGTTGCCAGGACCAAGTGGGGTAGAGGATGGAGAACAAGGTCACTCATTTCTCTTTGGTTCCAGTTTTTTTTTTTTCTGGTCCCTCGGTGTCAGCTCCCCAGGCACTGTGGAGCTCCTCTGTCTTGTCTAGGGAGTCCATCTTGATTACTCTGACATTGCCCTTCCCATCACAACCTTGTCCCCAGTTAGGTCCCAAGCATCATGCTCCTATTCATGAGAGAGGAACACCTCAGACAAGGCAAGTATCCAGATGTCCATGTGGTTTTGCCATTGACTGCAGCTGGGGCCAGCTTGGTGTCCATCCATTGTCTTCAATGGGAACAGTAACCCACCTTCCCTTCATCACTCATCTGTTTTCCAGTGTCCCATTATCTCTGTCCCAGGGAAAGGAGAGAAAATGGAAGGAACCTTTCCCCTGAATGGGGGTGGTACTTGAAGCCCCAAGACAGCTTTGCCAGCTCCGGGATGTGGCTCTCCAGGACTGCAGCCACAGAAGACAATGCTCGAGTGTCTCCTTGCTTCCATGACACCCGGCACCACATGTGGCCACTTCCCTTTCTTCTGAGGACATTTACCTCTACTCACTGCATCAGTCACATGATCTGAATGTTTACTGACTACATATGATGACATAGGCATCTTTATAGGCAACCTCGGGATACAGCAGTGACCAGCTCAAACACTTTGCTCGTATTCTGTGGAGGACTTGTTCTTATATATGAACAAGTACATGAATGCTAAAAATATATTAAGTGACAGGCCATTTAAACTGATGGCTCTAGAGCCTTGGCTTCCTATGTAAGCAAACAGTAACCCAAGCCAGAGTGAATGGTTATAGCCTAGGAAAATAAAACTCAACCTTAACTAATTAGATAGCCACCAGATAACCTCTAATTAGGGATTTTTCACTTTAACCAATCTAATAATTTCTTTGTCTTGTTTCTGCCAACATCTTCTAAAGCTTTCCCCTAAAACCACCTCAGTGGAATACTAAACCATTATGGTCTGATACTGCCTAATTCATAAATTTCTGAATGATTAAATAAATTCATTACAATATTGATGTGCCTAAATTTGTTTCTGTTTGTTTGTTTGTTTTTTATCACAGGGAAAGATATGGTAACCAGATGGTGGTAATTGCTGTGGAGAAGCAAAAACCCAAGTTAGTAGACAGTGACGGTCCTAACTTTTATAAGGAAGCCAGGGAAGAACTCATGAAAGGGATATTTGAATAGACACCTGCCTGAGGGAAGAAACAGAGAAAGCCATGTAGCTATCTGCGGGAAGAGCCTTCCAGGCAGAAGGAAGACCAAGTGCAAATTCAGAGGTCCCCAAGTGGGACCATGCTCAGCTATCGCCTTCTGAGTCAGCACCCACCAGCCACAGAAATAGGCCTTTGACACCTACTGGCTTAATCATTGCAGACTACAGGGATTGGTCTGCAGGGGCGGGAGAACTTCCCACTCACTCCAGTTACAGATGGAGTGGAGAAGCTACTTTCTCTCTGGTCCTGAAGCTGAGGCTGCTTTTTCTCCACCCAAGGAAACAGCTGGTGTCTAAGTGAATGAAGCTTCCACATACTTGGAAAGCAATGGAGAGGAGGGGAGGAGGGAGAAGGACACTGTTCCAGTTGTCCTTAACACTGTCTTTTCCCCACTCTTCCTGTGTTGTCCTACAGCAAATTCAAGCTAGATTTTGAGATGCTTACTTTTTTAATCTTCTGTATATGATGTTGTTTTACTCTCTCTCTCTCTCTCTCTCTCTCTCTCGTGTGTGTGTGTGTGTGTGTGTGTGTGTGTGTGTGTGTGTTCCTCTTGGTTTTAGCCAATTCTTAGAGGTAGCAAAGGCTTAGCCAGGAGCATGTCTTGGATATTCAAACTAACCAGTCCGAGCCACACTTCCTCTATCTGACCTGGGCTGTATTTCTCTGCCTTAATTTCTCTGCCTTAATCATCCCAAGGCCAGGTAACTAGGATAGTTTATAGCCAAACTAGCCAATCCTAAACCATTTGCCCTGCCCTGCAAAGGTTCATTTGTGATTTTGCAAATATAAAGATTTTCTCTCTTTTTTTGAGCCTGAGTGGCTGTCCAACATGTGCCAGGGATGGGGTTGGAGGGCAAGGGAGCCTGCCAACTCAACTCCAAGGAAAAACCACAGGGACAGAAATGTGTTGTTCCAGGGGAAGGGCCAAGGAGAGAAGCAGGTCCCCATCCAAAACCCCTCACCACCACACACCTACCCACCCAACCACCAAACCCTGAGCCCCTTGTTCCTCCTCCACCCTCGCAGGACAGGTAGCTCCTGGATCTGAGGCTTTTGGGGGTGATGGCCTCCCAGTTGGGGCACCCAGGTTTTTAATTCCCATCCAGTGTGATCCAGTGGCAAAAGTGGACCCCATCCCCAAACTCCTCCTCACTTTGGCTTTGCATCACTCTCTCCCCCCCCCCTCCTCTCTCTCCTTTCTCCCTCTCCTCTTGCTCTTTCTCTCTGGTTTCCTAGGAGCAGCTGTATGAGTGTATGTCTGCTCTTGGAGGCGGGTGTGTGTGGCTGTGTCCCTCTGGGTCTGAGTCTCTGGCCTAGTCCCTTCATCGGGGCAACCCCAGTGATGGTGCTTCTGAGTGCCATTTCTGACAAGCCATGGAGTTCCACAAAGTGTCTATGTTTTGCTTCTGTCCCTCCCTACTTTTTATTCTGTCACTCTTCCTCTCAGTCTCTGTGTCTCTCCTTTCCTAGGTATTGGCTTGGGTGACTACCTGATTTCCTCTGTGAGGCCATGTGTCTGTTGGTTACTTTATAGGTATTGGGTCTCTGGTGTGAATTTTTTGTGTGTGTACACGCGCGCACGTGCGTGCAAGCATGTGTGTGTGTGTGTGTGTGTGTGTGTGTGTGTGTGTGTGTCTGCCCTTCTTCTCTGTACCCCACCTTGGTCTCTGTTATTGGCTGTGGGTAAGTGCCCTCTGGGATCTGAGCTGGCTCTCAGAGGGCTGAGGCAGGTGGGGACAAGGGGCAGGGGGACAGGTAATCAGCCTCCTTGGGCCCTGCTGTTCATCAGGGTCCTGGTACCTCCTGGCACCCTGGGCCAGTGGCCCTGATGCCCTGGAGACATGGCCTGGCTCTGAGACAGCCTGCATGAGCCTGGAGAGTGGGATGTCTTTCAGGGAGCCAGGTGAGGGCCAGGGCCAGCATTGCCCAGGAAGGCCTCAGGTGGCAGAGTGCCAGGGGTAAGTGTGGTCCCCAACCCCTATCAGCCCCAGGAGCACAATAGCAGGTTAGGGCAGGGCAGGGAAAGTCAGCGCAGGGCAGCAGGGCAGCCACTGCCCCCAGCCTCTAGGAGGAGGACTTACAAGTGAGAGCAGGGGCCTTGGGATTCCAGGCTAATGGACAGGGGTACCCAAACCCCTCGGTAAAAGTTCCGCAGCACCCCGTGTCAGGAAGGCCCGCAGGAGCAGCCTCATTGGGGGCTCCATCATGCCTGCCGGCATCTATGTCCATACACAAGGTATGCAGGGTCTGGTCTTGTTAGTACTTGGATGGGAGACTGCCTGGGAATACGGGGGGCTGTAGGCTTATTGTCCTCCAACGCTCCGACCTCTTTTGCCATGCTCACCCCACCACAGGTCTAGCACCTCCTCCTGCTCCTATCCATCCCTTCATTTGGTCTCCTAAAGCCCATCCAGGGCTCCAGGATTACCCCACATCCTTAAGCACACATAGAGAGGAAGGGCAGGTGGTCCAGCAACCATGGAATGCCTTATCTTAGGCCTCTCCCTGCCAAGACTCTGCCTTGGATAGAGTGGTGCCAAAGGACTTTCCCAGGGCCAACCGGGGGGCATCACATAACTTCCCTCCCATGCCAGCCAACTCCACACCACCTGGGTCTCTGGACAAAAACTGGCCCTTTGCCCCAAGGGGAGAACAGTCACAAGGCAGCCTGAGGGACTCCAACCACACAGGCTCGGACTACATGAGAATCCTGGAGTGATCACACAGAACTGCATGGCCACAACTGCTCCTGCCTGCAGCACAAGTGGTGTGAAGTGCTGTCCACCATGTGCTGGCCATGGGGTATGAGAGTAAGGGACCCTGCCGGTGTCACTCCAAGAAAACACCACTGGGACAGAAAGGGGGTGTTTCCAGAGCTGTGGCCAAGGAGATAAGCAGGTCCCCATCCAAAACCCACCCACCCCCAACACAGAACCCCCCCCCCCACTGAACCCCAGGTCCCCTGGTTCCTCCTCCACCCATGGTGGACAGGTGGTTCCTAGACCCATGGCTTTTGGAGTGATGTCCTTCCAATTGGGGCACACAGGTCTTTAATTCTCATCCATTCTGGTCCAGTGGCAAAAGTGGATCCAATCGCCGGGTGTGGTGGCGCACGCTTGTAATCCCAGTACTTTGGGAGGCGGAGACCAGAGGATCCGGGTTCGCAGCCAGCCTCAGCTCTCTCTCTCTCTCTCTCTCCCTCTCTCTCTCTCTCTCTCTCTCTCTCTCTCTCTACCTAGTGAGGCCCTCCACAACTTCGTGAGACCTGGTTTCAAGATAAAGTATAAAAAAAATAGGGCTCTGCATCTCTTTCTGTCTCTGTCTCTCTCTGTCTGTCTCTCGCCTGCCCTCTGCCTGTGCTCTTGCTCTTTCTCTCAAGTGGCTCTCTGGGTGTACTTGTGCTCTTGGAGGAGCGGGCTGTGTGGCTGTGTCCCCCTGGTTCTGAGTCTCTCTCCCCTGGTCCTTCCGTTGTGGCGAGCCCCTGTGATGGAGCTTCTGTGTGCCCTTTCTGAGAAGCCATGGCGTTCCTCAGTGTGGCTGTGTCTTTGTTTCTGTCCTTCCCTACTTTCTATTCTGTCACACTCTCTCTCTCTCAGTCTGTGTCTTTCTGGGTCTCTCCTTGTCTAGGCATTGGCTTGTGTATCTGCCTGATTTCCTCTGTAAGGCCATGTCTCTCTCAGTTATTTTCTAGGTGTTGGGTCTCTGTGGTGAATTTTTGCATGCGTGTGTGCATGCGTACGTGTGTGCGTTCGTGTCTGCCCTTCATTTCTGTACTCCATCTTGGTCTCTGGTATTGACTCTGGGTGAGTGTCCTCTCAGATTCCAGCTGGGCCGATGCAGGTGGGGAAAGGGGCAGGGGTGGCGGGTATTCAAACTAGACACTACTGTCCAGCAGGGCCTAGACAGCTCCAGGGACCCCAGGCCGGTAGCTCTGATGCTCTGGATACACGGCCTGGCCCCAGTGAGCCAGCCTGCGGGAGTGTGGGGAGTGGGATGTTTTTTAGGGAGCGAGGTGAGGGCCAGAGCCAGCATCACCCTGGGAGACCTCAGGTGGCAGAGAACCAGCGAAGGTGGCCCCTGCCCCCCACCAGCCCCAGGAATACAAAGGCAAGTTAGGGCAGAGCAGGGAAGGCCAGCACATGTGGGCAGGGCGGCTGCTGCCCCTGGCTTCTAGGAGGAGGCCTTGCAGGAGAGGGGATGTAAGTTTAGAGGTTGATTAGGCAAGTCAGGATAATTAAAAGTGGGAAATCAGATGGAATGATTTTGACTTTAGTGTAAACCAGCCATGTGGCCTCAGGCAAGTGACTATAGTAGGTGACCAACTCATCCAGTTTGCATGGGGCTTTCCAAACTTTAGCACCGAGAGTCCCATGTCCTGGGAAGTTTTCCAGTCCCAGGAAAATTGGGACAGCTTGCTCAGGACTGTCCAGGTTTCAAAACTGCAGGGCCTGATATCTCAAGAACTACTTCAGTAAACTGGGACAGTGGAGAGCCTGCTTGACCAACTTAAGCCTCAGTTTCCTCCACTGAAAAGGAAAGAATAATAATACCTTCCTCTGATCATTACATGGATCAAATGAGATAATTTGTCAAAAGCACTCGGCACACAGATCAGCATAAGGAGGATATAAAACAAACATTTGTTGAAAAGATGTCAGATGAATCCAACAACGTAGAGAGGGATAAGTAAAGTAACACGGTGCCGCAGTAGAACCTCAGCGGAGTCAGCTTCTCTGTATACAGAGCTCGTAAACCTGTATTTATACAAGAGGGTTTGCCAAGAAAAATGAGTAATGTCAACAGGGAAAATGTTAGCCCATAGAAGAGGGCAAACCTTAGCACCAGCATTTACATTTTAATAACACTTATGCTAACCATAAATGAATATGTAACTTTACCAGAGAATTCCCAAGATCCTCTAAAGATATATATCTCTACTCTTGAGCTCGGTTGACACTGTGGCTGTATGTGTTCACATGAAATAAAGTCATATTTTGTTTCCCTATTCCTTCATCTATTGGTTGAGGCTCTTATTCAACAGATATTCATTGAGTATTTTTCATGTGTTAGGCACAATGCTAGGCTCTATGGAGACTACGAAGAAATATAAGGAGTTTGCATTCTTGGAAAATTCACACTAAAATGTTTTTTGCCATTACATTTATTTTATTTATTTAGATATGAACCATCATTCCCCTGCCTTATTCTTTCCCAATTAATAGTGGGTCCTTTTGATAGCTACATATGAGATTTTAATCTATCTTCCAAGTTCCAGAAACCA
>PVJS01003239.1:0-77195 GCA_004027185.1 Glis glis
GTTCAATCCCCGGCACCATAAAAAAAAAAAAAAAGATTCAGGAATAGGCAGGGGCCACCGAAGGAGCCTGCCTCTCAATAGCAACAATACTGTCTCAGACTTAAAGCAGGAGGACAGGAGATGACATGTGTAAAGTCCCTAGCTTGTGGCTGGGTGTGTGTACAGGCCCTTATGTAAGTAACCATGGGACAAAACAAAACAGCAAAGCAAAACCCCTTCCCCCTGGGTGCACGGCCAGCAGCAGGGTGCACCTTCCTTCACCCCAGGCCCTGCCTTGCTGCTCTAACAAGTCTGTGAGCAGCACCAGGCCTCGGGGCTATAGTCTTTGCTCTGCCTCTGAGAGCCACACAGCAGCGCTTCCTCAGTTCTGAGGGCTGGTACTTTCTGAACCAAAGGGAACTGTGGAGACCTGGGGCAGGACTGAGACTTCAAAGCCAGAAACTCTACCACCTTCAGCCACGTGTTTGCTAAGCCTTACCTGGAGCCAGGTGGGGGCATCATGGAAGGAGGGGCAGGGTCTGGGGAGGCAGGGCCAGCATCTCAGCATGGCAGGTGTCTTCTTGGGCTAAGGAGTCTCTTCAGTGTGCTGTTAAAAAAAAATATATATATATATATAATATATATATATATAATATATATATTATATATATATAATTTTTTGAGGGCAGTTTAAGGTTCACAGCAAAACTGAACAGAAAGCAGAGAGATTGTACATACTCCAGCCAGTGTCCTTCTGCCCCCTGCCCATCCCAGCCCCCAGCTACTACCCTCTGCTCCTTCACTCCAGTTTCGCCTCTTCCAGAATTCCATATAAGTGGGATCCTACTACATATTGTGTGGGGCTCTGGCTTCTTTCACTCAGCTTGCTTTTGGGATCCATTCATGTTACACCGAGCGGAAGCTTCCCCTTTTCTTGTTTGGTAGTACAGCACCAAATATGGCTGTACCACTGTTTATTTACCCACTGTCCAACTGAGGGATATATGTGTTGCTTCCTTTAGACAATGGGGATTGTTGGGAATAACGCCACTGTGTATATTCCTGCGTAAGTCTCTGTGTGTGTGGCTTCTGGAAGGAAGGGGTAGGCAGGCTCGCTCCCACCCAGCGTGAGCAGGGGGTGGATGAGGAAGCTGGGGAGGCTGGGGTAGAAAGGAGGGCGGCTCCATGCCCTTCTCCATTCACCACCCCGCCCCATCCTCCTGGACAGTTGCTCTGAACAAAAGGTCAGGGCCAGAGGCCGGTGTTTATTTCCTCATCTCCATGGTGCTGGGAAAGCCACGCTTGGTCTGCAGTGGGGTGAGCTGAACTGAGCTCTCGCTGATGTTATTAGTAATCCTCATCAGAATGGCTCGTTTCCAGCACATTTCCATCTACCCTCCTTCCCATTCCCAACATGGCCCACCTGGATCTAGCCTCCACCCCCTCACGTCCCAGAGCCCCCCAGACTCCAGGCCCCTCAGTGCTGGGGCCCCTTTGTGGGTTTCACATGGTTTTGTATGGACCATCTCTGTGGATCCCCAGCCTATCGGGAGGCAGCAGAGGCAGAGGGGCTCAGAAAAGGTGAGTGGCCAGCATACAATGACACATCTCAGGAGAGGTGGCTTCTCTCCCACCTACACCTTCCCTCACCTCAACCCCCATCGTCTTCACTCTCCACCCAAATGTCTGGCCCTCCCTCCTGGAGGAAGAGGAGAGCATTTAAACTCCAGAGTCCTCAGGCACAATAGACAACTGACGGACAACTTGACATGATTTTCATTATTGACATATAATGTATATGGTGCAGCAGGTACTGATCAGAGAACTTTCCAAACACTCGCTTGCCTAATAGGCAGGTACAATTGTTATTGCTATTTTACAGGACCACCCAGGCAGAGAGACTAAGGAATACAGCTGGGAGGTCAGAGAGCTGGGAGTTGGTCACACTTCAGCCACTGCGCCCTCCTGCCCATGGGTTTATTTAGTCATTTATGTAGACACTGATTTTTTTCCAATGGTTTTATTTAGGCATAATTTATATACACCATAAAATTCACTCATTTCAAGTGTACAATTTAATGATGTCAGTAAATTTATAGGATTGTGCAACCATCATAACAAGTCAATTTGGAACTACTTCCATCACCCCAAGAAAGAGCCTCTAGGCCCACCTGCAGTCGCTGTGGTTCTGGCCCCAGCCTGACCTGTTCACTAATCTACTTTCTGTCTCTAGATTCTCCCTGGACGTTTCATATAAGCAGAAGCATATACTATGTGGTCTTTAGGGTCTGGCTTCTTTCACTTAACATGATGTTTTTGAGGCAGATCCATATTGTAGCAGGTACCAGCCCTTCATTCCTTTTTATGGCCAAATAATCTTCTGTCATATGGATGTACTGCCTTTGTTTCTCCACCCACCCATGGATGGATGCTTTGGTTGTTTCTACTGTTCGGCTGTGATAGATAACGCTTCCATCATGTGTACAGGCCTTGGTGTGGACGTGCGTTCCCCATTATCTTTGGCGATATGCCTACAAGTAGAATTGCTGGGTTGTGTGGTCAATTTATGTCCAGCTTCTTAGAAAACTGCCAAACTTCTTTCCAAGGTGCTGTATCCTTCTCCATTCCTCTACCCAGCAGATTTACAGCCAGGTTTGAATCCCAGGGCTACTCATACAACCAGAAGGGACCCCACTGGAATCCTAGAACCTGCCTGGAGAGTACAGTGAGGCCATCGTGGGAGGGCACCATGATGAGCTCAGCCTCTCTGTGGCTTTAGATGTCTAGGAAACAGGTGGACAAGAAATCCACTGTTCTACTTCCCAGGCTACAAAAACAAAACAAAACGCAATTGCCTCTGACACCTGGAACACTTGTAAGGGGAAGTTAGCAAAGTAGTCATTAAACCCTAGGGAAAAACAGAAGTGCACAGTGGAGACGTCAAAGGCCCACTCTCCAGAGACAGGAAACCAGCCTGAGAAGGCGGGGACCCAGGGGTCCCCCGAGGGAGTCACCTAGGGCGCTCCTGCTCTGGAAGTCATGAATTTTGTCAGAGCCCTTCTGACTTCCCCAGAGGCTGAGGATGGTGGGGAGACATGGGAGAGAAGCCCCAGGAACCAGCTCCAGGTCCACCCCACCAGGGAACACTTTCCCCAAGCTGTCTGCCTTCAAGGAGGGAGAAGCGCTGCTATCCCTGTTGTCAGCGGGACAGCTCTGAGCGTCATTGACACTCCAGTGGGGCAGGAGGCCCACAGAACAGAACCAAAACCAGGCTCAGTCTAGGGACCAGCACAGAGGCTGCGGTTTTGCAGGACAAGATGGGACGCTGCCTGCCTCGGCCTGCTCCAATCATTCAGAGTGGGAGGTGACTGTACTGGGTTGATGGGTGCCTCAAATTCATGTCCACCTGGAACCTGTGAAGAAGGTCTCACTTAGAAACAGGGTCTCTGCAGATGTGATTAAGATGTGAGGTATACTAGGTCAGGGTGGGTCCTTACTCAATGACTGGTGTTCCTATAAGAGGGAAATCCGGAAACACAGAAGAGACATGGAGGAGACCACTGTGTGAAGACAGAGGGACATGGGGAGTTTGTCACATGAAGATGGAGGCAGAGCTGGAGAGACATGGCTACCAGCCAAGGACCGCCAAGGGCTGCCAGACACCACCAGAAGCCAGAAAGGAGAAAGGGAGGAAGGACTCTCCCCTTAAAGCCTTTGGAGACCATGCTCCTGTGAGCACCTCAACTTTAGACCTCGGACCCCCAGAACTGTGTAGGAACACGTTTCTGTTGTTTAAGCCACTTCTTTATGGCTGCCCCTGCACACCAATGCAGGGGACCAGAAGCTGGGCTCAGCTGCATGCCAAAAACTGAATGTACGTGCTGCCAGATGGCGGAGAGGGGAGGGCGAAGGGCAGGGAGGAGGCGTGGAGGAGGAGATACCTCTTTCACTCGGCATTTGTTTGGGCAGGAGTCCCAAGAAACAGAACTGGAACTAGGGGTTCAGCGTGGCTCCTACTGGACCGGTGCTCATGGCTCATGGTTTTCCTCTGCCTGGAACAGGTCTGCAGACAGCAGCTCCGTGGGAATGTCGGCTGCCTGCGCAGGAACCGTCTCTCCAGGTCTGCAGCGTCCTGGCTGCCTTGCTGCTTGCGCTGTGTGCTTGGAACCCATCCTACTCGCAGCAGCCGGTATTCACTTGCCCAATGCTGACTGCCGCCCATGGCACGAGAGCTGCCCTTTTCCCTGCTTTCCTATGTCTTTGATCCCCTATTCCCTGCATGCAGTAGGTGCCCACTGAATGCTCTGTGTCTGGGGAGGCGGAAACAGACCACATGACTGGCCGACTGGGCTGGAGGGAGCAAACACAACTTTACTTAAAAAGCGATTCGGAGACTGTGCTGTTTGTGAATGGGCAGAGAAGCACCAGGACTCTCACGGTTGTCAACAGAGATTCTGTTTACCCAGCCACGTGCTGAGCCCATGATCCCTGTGCCAGAAGCTGTGGCTTCATCCTGAGCGGGACCCAAGAACTGTAAACCCTGGGCTCTCACCAGAGGGTGGATCCTAAAAACAAGAGCCGGAGGCCAGCCTCACTGGAGGCACAGAGGTCTGCGTGCTGTTGGCATGGAGACTGGTGGCCAGTGCCCAGGCTGGAGCCTGCACTGAGCTGAAGCTGACAGGCCTCTGACCGCCGGCCCGCCCAGCAGCTGTCACTCCGTTAGTAGCCAGCTAGTCCTGGGCAGGGGGTCCCTTTATGAGGAACTAGAGTGCCCGGCTGCTGAAACTCTTCCCGGCACGGATGGGACTTGAGGGTCACATGAGCCCCGGGTAAAGCTCTTTCCCCAGCATAGTGAGGGGTCAGGGGACTCCATATGGCTCAGCGGGACCGGAACCCAGGTCCTTCCAGGGCCACAGCCTGAATGCTCTTCCCCAAGATGTTGAGGGCCACATGGGAACCAGAAGCCGCTCACCGCCACTCTCCGCCAGCCCCTGGGCAGCTTCCCCAACCTCCAGGCCTTAGGGTGCAGAGCGGGGTACGGTCTGGAACAACCCGAGTTTGCAGTGCATGGAACCTTTTAAAGCTGGGACTGGAAACTCGCCAAAGAGGCTCTGACTGTTGACCGTGCTTGCGCTGGACAGCCATCAACCTACACAAGACACAGCAGCATCGAGAAGTGCCTGCCGCCCAGCCAGCGCCACCGTACGGGGGACAGCTCTGAGGCTCTTTCAGGATGTGCTCAGCTGGGCAGTTGGTGACCCAGAGAACTGAGCATGACCTTCCACACCAGTCTAACACTGGGACTTAAATCCACAATGCCCAGGTGACAGCTGGGTACCAAAGCACAGGGCCCCCAAGGGGTGGCTAGACTTTGCTGTCTCACCTGCACCTGGCATGAGGGCCCTGGCCTCAGGGCAGTTCTCTGAGCACGTGGGGGTGAACTGAGGTCTAGACACATTGTGTCAACATGGTCATGGGACCAGAGCTCCATGGGTGGGCACTCTCTAGCGGAGTCCAGGACTCCAGCCCAGCCAGGACTGGCCCAAGATAGGGAGTTTCCAGGAGAACTGGCTGGAGCTCAGCTTCCTGAGAGACACAATGCCAGGAGTTAAAGGAACACTGGGACCCCAGCCATAGATAGCACGTCCTGTCCACTGGCTCACAGCAGCCTTCGAAATAAACACACAGAGCCAGTGTGGTGGAGCATGCTTATAATCCCAGTATTTGGGAGGCTAAGATAGGAGGATCACAGGTTTGAGACCAGCACACTGTAACTGAGAGAGACTCTGTTTCAAAATATAGAATAAAGCTGGGCGTGGTGGTGCACGCTTGTAATCCCAATACTTGGGAGGCTGAGACCAGAGGATCTGGGTTCACGGCCAACCTCAGCTACTTAGTGAGGCCCTCCGCAAATTAGTGAGACCCTGTCTCAAAATAAAGAGTAAAAAATAGGGTTGGGGGTATAGCTCAGAGGTAAAATGCCCCTGGGTTCAATCCCCAGTACCGCAAAAAAATATATATATACATATATATGTACATGTATATAATAAAAAGGTCTGGAGGTGTAGCTCCGAGTTACAACACCCCTGGGTTCAATCCCCACTATCCTCTCTTCCCCTCCACACACAAAAGAAAGCACCTTACTGTCCCAAGTCCAACCTCTGTTTCTCTTCCCCAGTGAACTCAGTGGCATGCTCCTGGGCTGAGCAGTCCTTCTTAGAGTGGCCCAGTGGTTTGTCCCTGGGAATCAAGACTCCAGTTTAATCTTGGCTACAGGATCTGAACCCAAGGCGAGGGGAAGGGGGTGGTGATGTCACCTCACAGACTGCCTTGCATGTGGTGTCCCTGGCTTTCTGGGACCTTGCTTCTGGGTCTCCAGGGGATGTCAGCCCCCCAAGCTGTCTGCTTCAGAACCTCTGGGTTCTAGGGATGAGGCAGCGCCTCAGAACCTCGGCCGTGGCAGGAGAGCAGGGGCAGGACACGTGTGTCTGCAGATGTGGGGCCAGCTGTCTGTTGTCAGGACAGTCCCAGCCTGGAGCAGCCCGTGTGGGGAGACAGGAGGCAAAGTCTGGAGACAAGGGATCCTCCCCGCCCACAGGTCTTGGCTGAGCAGTTACTAGCCCAGTGTCCCCACTGACCTGGGCCCCCTGCCTCAGTTTACACACTGGGGAAGGAGAACCAGGATCCTCTTCTTCCTCTCACCTTGCCTAAGAGGTGGCCTGGGAGGCTGGGGCAGAGACTTGGGGTCCCTCAAGGGAGTTCTCCTGCCTGAGCCCCTCATCATGAAGGACAACCCCTTACACACACACACACACACACACACACACACACACACACACACAGTGCCTCCCAGGGGACCAGGCATGGAAAAGAGCATCGCTAACAAATACTGGATGACTCGGTGTCCCCAACTGGCTGCAGGTCACTGACCTGTGGTGGGTACAGCCACAACTGGAGCATCGGTATCTGGGGAGCGCAAGCCTTCACCAGGGTCTCTGGAGAGCCCAAGGCCACCAAGGAGGCCAGGCCTGCAGTGGGCGAACCCACACCACAGAGTGGCAGGCCAGGTGCCACCAGGGACCCCAGCCAGGGGATCGCCCCTGCCCGCCACACCCTCTGCTCCTGTGTCACCCGTCACCCAGAGCAGGTGGGCAGTGGGGAGGGGCAGGGAGCTGGCAGCCAGGGTGCAGAGGAGAGGGAAGGGGCCGAAAGAGCTTGAGAGGGGGCCAGGCCAGCACCATCTGGGCGGCCTCTCAGGAAAGACCTGGCTGCTGGCTTCGATGCTCCTGCCCTGGCCTTCCACTGCAGGGGCTGCGGGGCACAGGGCTGCATGCTGGGCAGTGAGGGGCAGAGGGTGTGAAGGCCTGACATCAGAAGGAAAGTGGAGGCCGGGGCAGAAGCTATCCTAGAGCCAGCTCTGGGCCCTGGAGAGGAGGCACCCTCCAACCCAGGCAAGGCCCAAGAGGACTTCAGCTCTGCCCAGCACACCTCCAGCCTGTCACTCTGGCACAGGTAGAGGGGAGGTGGGTGGCCCGCTCAGGACTAGGCAGCCGAAAAGGGATGTGGTAAGACAGGACGGAGCAGATTCAGTGCTTCCAACCCGATCCTGCAGGGTCTGCATGGGGCAGGAGCTGTGAATACCAGACACTGACAGCAGCAGACAGCTGGCCTGGGGGCACCTGGGTTCCCCTGGAGTTGGCCCAATCAAGAGAGGTCAGAGGCCTAGTCCTGACCCCTCCCAATGCCCCTGCCAGGCAGGACAGAGCCAAGAAACAACAGTGGTTACATTTTGTTAAAAACGATTGTGTTTCATTAAAACTAGCTCTGAACATGAAGAATATATCCAAGAAAGACATCCTAACATTCTTTGCTCCATGAAAAATCATTCATTCACGGAGTTCCCTGAGCACCGTTTGGCCCAGCCCTGTGAGTCCAGGCTCTGGGGCTCCGGGAGAAGGCTAAGGTGCTGGCCTGCCCTGGTGGCCCGGCTCCATCTCCCTAGCAAATCCAGGCAAGGCCTTGGAGCAGAAGCCTG
This sequence comes from Glis glis, assembly GCA_004027185.1. Classification (NCBI taxonomy): domain Eukaryota; kingdom Metazoa; phylum Chordata; class Mammalia; order Rodentia; family Gliridae; genus Glis; species Glis glis. The sequence goes on from PVJS01003239.1 coordinate 8,015, forward strand.
AGAGCCTCATGGGGAGCAGGAGGTGGCACTCTGAAAGCCCACGCAGGACCTGGGGTTCTACAACCACCTTGCCGAGAGCTGCAGCGGTGGGTACTGGTTTTGTGCCCAGAGGCCCAAGGAGGTCACAGCCGCCAGGCCCTTCCTGGGAAAGGAAGTGGGAGACCTGGGGCCTGGCTTCTCCGCTTAGGGCTGGCGAGCAGAGAAGGCTGCCCTGGACAGCCCAGCTGAGACTCGGGAGTGGCCTGGCATGGGCAGCCCTCACCCCTAGGCCCGGTCAGACAGGCCCTCCTTTCTGTGCTGAGCTGGCAGGGCTAAGAGGCACAAGTGGACAGGAGGTTTTTGTGCCCTGTGGACACCTCCTGGGGTCCCTCACATCCCTGTCCTTGGGGTGGGGCTTACTCTACGCGCCACACCCAGTTGATTGAGACAACATGGGCTTCAATTCCTATGGTGACCTTCATCCTATATTCTGCAGGGATTGGGTGTGGAGCCCGCAGCCCAGGAGTAAAGGGAACAGTGTGGTTCCGGGTCCTGGGGCCCAGGTTTCCATCTCCAGCCCCTGGGAGTGGAGTTCTTGGCCCCAAAGGCCTCCACAGCAGGGTGGGCAGACCAGGCCAGCGCGGGTCGGGGTCAGAAGAGGCTGGGTGTGGCCTGGGCGGTGGTGTCATGTTCCTGGATATACTGCAAGATGTCCATCTCATCCATGGCTTGGATCTGCTGCCTGGCCACAGCTTCCACCGGGCCTGCTCTGGGGGGCACAGCTGGTTTCCTGGGCAGTGTTGGCTTCGCTGCCACCGGTGGCTTGGGCTTCAGCTGGGGCTTGGGTTTGGGCTCGGCCCCCAGGTTCAGAATCTGGTCCAAGTCCTCTTCAACTCTAGGGAACCAAAGCGAACAGCCCTGAGCATGACCACCCCTGATAACAGGGGCACGGCCCCTGGGCAGCGCCTCTCCCGCACGCTTGGCAGCTCCCCAGAACCAAGTCCCCCCATCCTGCCCAGCTCTGAGGGGCTTCCCTTCCCTCCCCCGCAGTACAGCGGGGTAGAGCAGGCCCCTCAAGAGGCCCCCAGAGAACCGCTCTTCAGGTGACCCCACCCTAAATCTGTGGCCCCTTCAGAAACAACTGCCCACTGCCATGTACCAAGCTCCAGCTCTACACGGAGCCCTGGGACTTGCTGTCTTATTCCATCCCCAAACACCACTCCTGGACGCGTGCCCATCACTCTCCACCTTGCTGGGGCCCTGCCTAGAGGACACCACGTGTAGGCACCTGAGTCGGACGAGGATGGCTGGCCTTGGGGGTCGAGCACGCAGCCTGACCAAGTCACCCAGAGAAAGATTAAACGAGGGGCTCTGAGCAGCTGAGGCGTGGGGGCTGAAGGGCGCAGTAGAGTGATGGCCGCGAGGAATACCCGCAGGCACCATACGGCAGGAACCAAGGCCACTGGCCACCTCTGTTCTTGGCCTGGGGAACCCTCGTCGCCAGCTCCTGGGACAGGAACTCCGTTTCCAGAGACTAGATGTATAGCAGAAGACATTCCACCGCTTCACCTGCCCATCCACTCAACACAGCACTGAATACCCATCGCCAGGCACTTCCACGCTGGGTGACTCGTTTAATAATATCCAAACACTGGTAGCAGCTATTAGCCCCATTTTACTGATGTAAAAAGGAAGGTGGCGCACCTTGCCTTGCGCTCCACGGCTAGCATGAGGGCAGAACCCTTGGCCCATGTGTGGCCGCCTCTCTGGGGGTGTTCTTCCTGGGACACCTATGCAAGGAAGCCCCTTCCTTCTCCAGTTGCAGGTAGGGGCTTCTCCCTGTGTCTGATGGCTCCTTCAGCCTTGCTGGGGTTGAGTGAGGGAGAGCACAGGGATGGAAAGCAGAGGGACCCGGATGGGGCGCTTGACCTCTTCAAGCTTTGGTTCCTCATCTACAAAGAGGTAGCAGCATCACCTGGCAGGGCTGCGCAGAGGCTCTGCGGGCAGAGTGGCTTCTGTTCTTTGCCCTGGGGCTCCTTCACTGGGTGGCCTCGGCCTCCCATCTGCAAAGCAGGGCTGTTTTCGCTCTGCCAGCCTCACAGGGATCCTTGTAAGGACCAAATAAGACAACACATGGAAAGCGCTTTACAAATCTAAAGGAACACCGCATGCATTGACTTCTGGCAGCCAGGGGGTGCTAAGTGAAGCATGCACCAGACAGAGAGGAGCAGCTGCCCCAGCCCCCCACACAGGGTATCCAGCCCAGCTGGTTAGACAGGATGCACACAATGATCAGAGTCCAAGAAGTCCCTGAGGGCCGGAGGGGGTGTGGCCAGAGCAGGCTGGGAAGGCTTCCCAGGAAAGGGAGAAGGGCAGGCCTCCATGAGTGGGGAGGTAGGGAGAGAATCCTGGAGCAGGGTGCAGCAGAGAGCAAAGGTCTGGAGGTGGGACTGAGAAGTGACAGGAGGAGCCCAGCAGGCTGGAGACCAGAGGCTTCCTGCCCCAGGCGGTGCATCCCAACAGCAGGACCAAGAGGGTCAGTCTGGCTCGGACAGGAGCAGGGATAGATAGGGGCAGGGAACCTTTTGTCAGAACTTTCTGGCCCTGGGAGCCTGGCAGAGGCCTGAGTGAGTGTGCAGGTGATGGCACAGTGTCCCCAGGGAGCTGCCTGCTGCTGACTGAGCTCTGGATTCCCCTAAGAGGCGTCACAAAGGCAGGCACCCAGGACCAACAGGAGCATGAAATGCTGCGTGGTGTTGGCCTGTACGACAGGCCTGCAGGAGTCCTGTGTTAACGCAATTATTTCCACCCTTCACCTGGCCACAGAATCCTTGGAAAGTAGCCTTTGTGTGTATGTGTGTGTGTGTGTGGCACTGGGATTGAACCAGGGGGAATTTTACCTCTGAGCTATACCCCCAGCCCTATTTTATTTTTATTTTGAAACAGGGTCTCACTAAGTTGATGAGAATCTTACTACTTGCTGAGGCTGTTCTCGAACCTGCAATCCTCCTGTCTTAGCCTCCCAAGCACTGGGATTACAAGCGTGCGCCACCACGCCCGGCTAGAAGGTAGCCTTTAACACCCCACTGTACCATGTTCTGCACAATGCGGGTTGGTAAGTAATGGATTTAAAATAAACTATGCCAGAGAGGCCCATGAGACCTGTCCCACTGGGATATGCTCAGCTTGGCCCTGCTGCTCCCGGAATGACTCTAGGATTGGCTTCACCATGCCTCAGTTTCTTCCCTGCTGAAATAACAATTATCCTGGTTCCTTCTGGCCTGCTGGGATGTTGAAAGCGAGGACATGGGATGAGAGTGAACAGATGCCAGGGGACTTGGGGAGATGTAAATACAAGAAGCCATCACGGTGACTCAGGCTTGCGGGCACTTAGAGGGCTGTTTAATAGCCCGAGGCTGCTAACGAGGGGTGCAGGTGACAGCCCCCTGGGACCACATGCCTCGGTGCCACATAAACCGTTCCTGGAAAGAGGCAGCTCAGCTTCCTGTAAATCTCCAAGCACACCCTGCATCCTGGGGGCATGGATGAGACACAGGAGACCCAGCAAGCTGAGAACGGGGCTGGCACAGGCCTGGGGAGACCCCACAGCCCCGGTGCTCAGAGTTCCCGATGGGGTGGAGAGGCCAGGGCGCGGGCAGGCAGGAGCTGCAGCGGGGAAATGACCTCTCCCACACTCAGCGTGCTGTGAAATGGGAAGGGGCTGCCTACCTTAGGGGCTCTTGTGAGGATTAAATAAGAGGAGGCACAAAGAGCCTTCTGTACTGTTGGGCACACAGCAGGCGCTCAGGAGATAGCACTGTCACTGACCGCCACCTAGCTGACTAGGCCTCGCTCTCCCTTCCGCCTCCAGGAGACTCACATGCTACCAAGGGTCAGTTTTATTTGTTCCCAAACCCATTTATGCCAGTTATACTTGCACTTGAATTACGTAATTAATTTTTCTTTATATAAACTATTTTTTTTGCGGTACCGGGGATTGAACCCAGGGGCGTTCTACCTCCAAGCTATACCCCTGGCCCTATTTTTTATACTTTATTTTGAAACTGGGTCTCACGAAGTTGCAGAGGGCCTCACTAAGTATCTGAGGCTGGCCGCGAACCCGGATCCTCCGGTCTCTGCCTCCCAAGTACTGGGATTACAAGCATGCGCCATCAGGCCCGGCTTATATAAACTATTAAAATATTAGTTTGAAAAGAAAAATACTGGCTGTGCCCATGAAGGTCCTTCTTTGTGGAACCAGCTGAGCTGCCCTGGCTGTTGCTCCTCCCCTGAATCCCAGGCCACCTTCTGTCATTCAGAGCCAATGGCTTTGGTCAGGCCTGGATCCTTCCCCTTGGATGGGTGCCCGACTCAGCGATGGGTAAACCCTCCTGGGGGCAGTGGTACCTGAACAGCTCCTCGGATGCAGACCCTCGGCCTGGGCCGGATGTGGGTCGTCCACTCTCACGGGTGGCAGGCAGCAGTAAGGGGTCACCCAGGGGCACGGCCCCTCCGAGGTCAGGATCATCAAACAGCTTCAGGGCTGCAGGGGAGACAGCAGCAGAGTAATCAAGAGAAGGCCTGGTCCGTCCTTAGCTGTGGGAGCGCAGGGTGGAGTCACCTAGCCAGCCTCTGGTGCTCGCAGATGAGGAAGCAAGGGAACCGGAGAAATGGGACCAGGTGGAGAGAGGAGGAGGGCGAGGGGACGGCAGCTCCTCCAGGGCCTAGGATGCACGTCTGCCTTGGCCTCACTCCAGTTTCTGGTCCTCACGGGCTTCCCACTGTTTTAGGGTAATGGTTTCTGGGCTCACTGTGCGAGACTCCCCAGGCTCAATGCAGCCGGACCCCTCAGCTTGCCAGGACTGCGTGCCATCCAGTGGCCAGGGGCTCTTGGTAGACACTATCCTGATGGTAGTCCTCGCCTTCAGGGAGCCCCTACCCCTGCCCCTGAGCTGCTCACCACGGCCCTTTTCGGGTATGGATCACGGTCTCTACCTGAAATGCCTTTCATCAGCAGTCCTGGCCAACTCCGGCTGACCTTTCAGGACCCAGCCTAGGCACAGCCCCACCCTGCCACACTCCCACCCACGAAGTCTTCCCTGCTGCCCCATGGGAACCGATGCTTCTGCTCAGCCTGGTATAGACTTCTGCTTCTCTGCAGTAGTCAGGGAACATCTGGTGTGTTTTGGGCTTGGCCTTGGGTGGGTGCTCACCAAATGCTGGCTGAATCAATGGTGGCATCGGCTCCCTCCTCTTGGAGGAAGACCTGGGTAGCTGTAAGAAAAGGTCAGACAAGGACGGGCGGAGAAGCCCCGAGGCAACTCAGCTTTTCCTCTGCCAACTCTGCACAAAGCCATCCAGTGGAGTCTACGCGGGTGGCACAAAACTAAAGTTGCATGGAGTTGCACATACGCGCAAGGCAGGCCAGCACCCACTTTCTACTCAAACGTGCCTGGAGGCCTCAGGGCCCACATCTGGCTGCAAATACAATGAAGGTATGTCTCCAAGCAACAACAAAGTCTGTTGTCCTCTTCTTCTGTAGGATATTTAGAATATGCAGCCCCAGAATGTTCCAGGGTGGGGGGATACCAGGTGTGAGGCCTGAATTCTCCAGCAGAAAACTTCCATGAGCCAAGACTGCACCCCGTTTGAGCAGGACAAAGGGGAGGCCTGTATTCTATTCACGTGTGTTGGCTTCAAACCTTCTTGGTGAGAGGGCAGCCACCAAGCAGACACCACGGGCAGAGGGAGCTCACCCTGGAGTTCTACTTACAGTCTTGGCGTGTGTTCTCCAAGGGTCTCTGTGAAGACAGCTTCCCGCCTGGGCCAAAGAGACCCTCGTCGGGGTCCACTTCCTCATCAAAGATGGTGAGCTGGGGCAAGGGCTTGGGCTTCACGGCTACTTCGGGGCCTTTCTTGGGCTTCTTGGAGCTGGAGAAGCAGACAAAACATGAGACGAGGATTCCTCATGAGAGCCCTGGTGGCCTCCTGGACGCACCCAGGAGCTGGGTCCAGCCGCCAGCCTGCTGGATGCCAAGAAGAGACCAGGCCAGAGGGGGCCTCGGGAAGGCCTGAGTGGCTTAGCCAGGGTGACCCTGGCCGGTGGTGGCCCTCACGTCTCCAACAGACAGGACCTCCCTCCCCAGAGGCCAGCAGGCCAGCGGAGGGAGCCGGGAGGAGGCAGATTAGAGGTCACACCGAGAAGGGGCTTTCTCGTGATAGGATGGTAGAGTGGTGAGACCCCCGCTGCTGAAGCAACCAAGCACCGTGCTCGGGGAATGACCGGTGCCAGGAAGGGCAGGGGGAGGCAAGTGGGCATCCGGATTAGATGCTGCAGGTTAGACAGCTCCCAGGCCAGAACACTCTCCTTGTCAAGGTGGAGGCGCCCACCTGGGCTCAGCACCTGGGGGCCAGGCTCCAAAGAACCACCTTTGACAGCCACTTGGAGATGGGGTGGACACAGGGTGAGGCCCAGACCTCAGGACGGGGGCCTGGGAGAGCAGAAAGCAGCCTTGGAAAGCCTGATTCTCCACACTGGTCCTCCCGCCTCAGTGGTGTAACTGCCAGCCTTGTAGCGAACACTGCGGCCCCACTGGGCGGCCCACTCCTTCAGGAAGCTCCTCCAGGACTCAGGGTTCTGCCCCCTTTGGGACCTGTTATGCCCGCTCACCCACTGGCTGAGAAGGCCCCACCTGGGCCAGTCTGAGGCAGGAGAGGCCTGAAGGAGGCTGGGCAGTGGTGGTGTTCTGTGTCTCGATCCGGGAGGACAGGCATTCACACGGTAAATGTTCACGATCGGTGGAGTCACTGTAAGTGATACTGTCACCAAGTAAACAAACTCGGTTTCATTTTAACACGCTGGCCCAAGCCCCGTGCTGCTGGCATCAGCCATCCTACGGTTCCCACAAACGAGTACATGCTTTTTACTGGAAACTGGAATTGCACGAGGCTGCCCGCCCGCCGGGCAGTTCCACTGGCCTGAGGTCACCGCCTGAGCTCACGCTGGCAACGATGTGGCAAAACTGTGCAGAGAGGTTGGCGCTGCTCCGAACAGTGAGACTGGCCATCCAGAGGCAGATCAAAATAGCAGGACCCTGGGTGCTGCGGGGGCAGCACCGCGGTGACCTTCCCACGGTCTGGACGCCAATGCCCAGGAGAAACCTAGCCCAGCCTGCACTGCAGCCGAGATGGGAAGACGCTACAGAGCTCGGGGGCACCCTCCAGGAACGGCACGGGACGCGGCGACCGTCCGCACTCAGGGCTGGAGTCCCGGGTGGAGGACTCCGTGGGGGTGGGCTCCTTTGCTGGATAAGGAGAGAGTGATTCAGAGAAGCTGAGTGTCTGCTGAAGGCCACACAGCAGGCGGGGGTGGGGGTGACTGGAATGAGGGCAGTCACCTGTTAGGGTCCTGTGCTCTTGCCCCCTCCAAATGTCCCATGAACAGGTGATACAGGACAGGGTGGGGACCACACGATGGACCCTGCTATCCCCTGGGGAGAGAGTGGTACCTTTGGAAGAGAGCGAAGAGTGCAGAGACTCATCCACAGGGTCTGTGTCAGGAAGTCCCATCCCAGTCTGGTCCCTGCACTTTCTCCACCGGGCACAGGCCGCCCTCAGGCCCTGTGCTGCTGGTGTTGGGGGGAGTGGAGGCAGCCTGGACTCTCTATCCCAAGAGCAAGTAAGTGCTTTCCAGAAACTTCAGCTTCAGCTCGTCCACACTGTGCAGCGTGAGCGCTCAGCTGCTGGTATGAGGACACTTCCCCTTCACTGTCGCCTGAGCCTCATGACCCCCGAGAAGGAAGTACCAATGGAGGCCATAGCACCATTGGTCTGGGGTAAAGCAGTGGCCGTGGTCCAGAGAGATGCTCAATGAATACTGGATGGATGGATGGATGGATGGATGGATAGATGGATGGATAGATGAAGGCGTCTATCACCTAGGTGGTTGGGGTCTATGTGCAAGTAGGCCCAAGTCAAGACTTCCTGGGACAGAAATCCCACGGGGGACCCGGGAGCTGAGCTTGGCTCTCCTGTGGATGAGGAGATCAGTCAGCCCTTGGACCAGCCAGGGGGGTTGTGGGCTCTGCCCCGCCACCTCTCAGTCCCTCTATCACCCCATCGCAGCCACCCTTTGCTTGGGCCCTGCCCTTAGATCCAGTAGTGATTGCGGCAGTGAGGGGTGGGGAACCCACCACACCGGCCCCTGCGAAGGCCAGGTAGCTCTGGGAAGGCAGGCCTGAGGCTGCTCTGCGTCCCGCTGTCCTGCTCAGAAACAAGCAGCCCTTCCCCCAGCTCCTGGGGATCAAACCCACACCCTAACCAGCTCATGAGCCCCAGGGGCAGGGGAGCAAGTGGCTTCCATCAATCAGCAACTGAAGGAAGCACAGGGTGGAGACGGGGGACACGTGAAGCACAGGGGAGGGCAAGAGAATGAGCGAGAGGAGCAAGTGAGCCGGACGCTCTCTGGAGAATCTCGCGAGATTTCAACCTTCTCCCTTCTCACGCGCCCTGCTGGCCCTGACGGCACAAGGGAGGCCGAACTTTCCTTGCAGGTTGAGTTTCCCCCACAAAATGTATTCGCATCTACGCCTTTCTCCCTGGAGACATTTGTGATCTTTTGTTGAACTGAAATAAAGTTACTGTACGGTCCGTGGTGCGGCTGTCAGGCGCCGTCTGCGCTCTGCTCCACCCCACCTGGGCCGTCCTGTCCCTCAAGGTGCCACCGGAAGACACAGGACACCAGGAAATACGGCGCTTTGTGCTTAAACACCCCGCAGTGCTGTCTGGTTGGCCACAAAACTTTACGCTCTGGGGATGTAGTAGTGGTTGTGGTCCAGACAGAAGCTCAATGCATACTGGATAGAACGACGGATGGACGGACGGATGGATGAATGGATGGATGGACAGGAGGGAGGAAAGATGAAAGGCATCTATCACCTAGGCGGCTGAGGAGTTGACGGGTAGAAGGAAGGAGGAAAAGAAGAACAGGCAGACAGATAGAGTGACCACATATCTCTAATTCAGCCTTTTTTCTACTAATTCCCTCAGGGAGGAGGGGAAGGGGGGTGCGGAGAGATCGGCCCCGGTGCCTGTGTTCAGAAGGCTATTTCATTGCTTCTCCACCAAACATCTCTGTCAGCCAAGGGATCTCCCTGCCATCCTCTCAGCCCTCCTGTGAGCAACTCACCCACCCGCTCGGGGTGCCTCCCGCACATAGGCACCTGTGCTAGGTGATTCGGACAGACAAGTAAAACCCACCGCCATCCCTGGAAGCAAGGGCTGAGTGGTCAGACATACATCAGTCACACCACACAAGACCATCCAGTCTGTCACAGTGAAGTAGAAAGAAGACCCAGCGCAGCCTGAGGGCTTCCTGGAAGAGGCAGTGCAGATGTGGGCAGTGAACCCAGGGTGGAAAGGAAGAGGAACTTTAAGTCCCTCTATGAGAGTCTGCAGGAAACTGACTCGGCATAACCGGGAACTCAGGTGCCTCCCAGTGACAGGGAGCCCCCCTGTCTGCAGCAGGGGCAGCACCGTGAGGGGAGGGGCAGCAAGCCCCGTCCCTGTGGCAGCTCTGCTCGTGGTCCATGAAAAACGCTCCAGCAGGTGAGGCCAGAGAGAGCTGCAGAGAGCAAACTGGAACAGTAAACACAGGCCCTGGGCAGAAGGAACTGTCTACACTGCCATGGCCAGATCTGTGACCTCACTGATGGGGCCAGTAATTTCATCAGTGAGCTGAGTCCTTCCTTCACCTCACCGTGGTCCTCCTCCTTCTCCTCCTCCCCCTCCTCCCCGCCCTCCTCCTCTTCCCCTATGTCAGCATTACCAGCTGTCCACAGGTTAGCCTGTGTACTGTGATGCCCATCTGACAGGAGACAGATACCTCATGGTGTGATGAAGAGTGCCCTCTCTCCCTCCATTGAGAGGGAGTGATTAGACTCTTGTCACCAGGGATGGGGCACAGGGACATCAGGCAGAGAGGTCTGTGGTGGATGGAACTGCAGCTCTTAGCTTGCTGGTGAGCTTGTGTAGGTCATGACAGCCACCTAGAAGACGAGTGTGAAGTTGGGCATGGTGGCGCATGCCTGTAATCCTACTACTTGGGAGGCTGAGACAGGAGGATCGCAGGTTCGAGGCCAGCCTCAGCAACTTAGTGAGACTTTCAGCAACCTAGTGAGACCCTGCTTCAAAATAAAAATAAAAAGGGCTGGGGTGTAGCTCAGAGCTAGAATGCCCCTGGATTCAACCCCCCCCTAAAAAAAAGTGGGTCTGGGCCAGCCAGCACAGGCCGTATGAGGCAGCAGGGCTCCTGGGTGGGCGCCGGCCTGCACAAGCACGCTCCTGCTGCGTGCATTCCTGCTGTGTGCTGACAGGAGACAGATGCGCAGAGCGGGTCTCATTCTGCAGGCGGGTGTGCTGCACACACGGGTGAGAGGTGGCAGCTGCCACAGCTGACAGCTCCAAGGCTCTGACTGGCCAAGATGCGCCCGGCTCCCTGTGGCTCAGGCACTTCTAGTGACAGTGACTGACGCATGAGAGCATCCTCCCCCCTGACCACCCAGGGGACCAGTGGCCCGGTTCCAGAGTCACCTGCTGACTACGACAGAGCAGCGATGGGCACCAGCTGCCAGGACCCACGTGCCCGGGAGTGGCAGAGGCATCTCCCCGACAAGACCAGCTCGACCAGGTCTGAACAGAAGGTGGTGGGTCCTTCCACAGCCAAGACACAGACCCCAGGACAGTCACCCTCAAGGCCAGGGTGACGCTGAGCCAAGCATGAAAATCAACCTCTTGCCAATGTGCAACTCTTTAAATATTTTTAAAATAAAGCACTTTTCATATTTTCATCTTAAGTTCAGCTGGGTTTTTTTTTCCTATTAGAAAAAATTTTCAGAGTGCCGATAAATGAATTTCTGAAATTCATCCCAAGACCTGTTATCTGCGAGATGCCAGCAAGGGGCTTCCCTGGAGGTGATCACCAGAGAGGTACCCCCCATCCCGGGTGGGGCAGCTCACTGGACGGGGCTTCTCAGAGACCGGACAGGGGCAGGGACATGAGCACTGGGCTGTAGGCAGAGGCAGCTCTGTGCAAATGCCAGAGGTCAGAGCTTGGCACAGTGGAAGTGCTCAACAGCTGGGCAGTGGGCACACGGAGGGAAGAGGCGGGTCGGAGGGGAAGACGGCACATCCCGCAGGGCCTGGGGGAGTCGGGCCTTTGCTGGAAGAGGAGCAGCTGAGGGGGATGCAGAAGAACCTGGGTATGACCTGGGCCAGGCACGTAACTTTTGTAAGCTTGCTTTCTCATCCGGTACATGAGAATAAGGAGGCAAAGACCAGAAACGTGTCGGTGCCCGTGTGCAGTGAGCGCAGGGCAAGGCCAGAGGGTGGAGACCGCAGGCGCTGCTGCTGGCGGCGGCTCCCTTATTGTTCCCACGGAGCAGACTCCAGGCTGAGCCTTAGCGAGGAAATGGGCCCAGTGTGGACAGCCTCCCTGGACACCCATCACTGCTGTGGTCCCCAGGGTCATCCTCTCAATAGCCAGTTCCTTCCAGGCCCGGGACCTCGGCAGTGACTCCCCCTTCTTGGATTGTGGGTGACACCAGTTCACCTGCAGTGGCCAGGCACTGTCCCTCACCCACAATGCACCTCCAGGAACCCAGGCCATCTCAGCTGCAGGGGCTCTGCAAACCCCTGCCCTGCTCGCGCCCAAACCACCCTGAGAGACCGAATGTACCAAGGGACCAGGGCCAGGCCACATATAAAGAAGAACTGTGACCCACAGCCTGCAGCAAGCAGCCCAGGAGGCCAAACCACAGTCTTGACCAGTAACTGCCAGCTTTCCTGTTTATCTCCATTTCCAACTTAGTAGGAACAGCCAGAGAAAGCCAGTCTCCTAACCCAACACAGGATACAAGATGCCCTGCCTGCCTCCAGTGCCCCATGCCAACAACCTCCACCGAGGCACACCCGAGCCTTCCCTTTGATCCACCACGAAGCTCCCCACTCTTCTGTCTGCCTCAGAGTGTCTCTGGCAAGTGCAGGGATGGTGGCTGACCCCTCCCTGGTTATGGCAAACTCTGAGCAAACAGCCTTTGTTCTCATGTGTACCCCATCGCCACCCCACTGCGCACACGCCATGCCTGGGGGAAGCTGGCTGCCCCCGTGGTGGAAAATGTCCATCACCTACGTGATCAAAATGGAGTGAGTGGAAGAGGCTGAGACATTGGCACCTGGCACAGGTAGGGGCCTCAGTTGGGGATGAAGGGAAGAGTCCTGGGACACTAGACAGGTGACCCCCAGATCCTGCTCTCAGGCTGCTCCCGAGTGGTCTTGGGAAGGTTCCTCAACTCTAACAATCTAAAGGCTGGGTTTGGCCTCACTGTGTAAGGACTCTGTCACGATCAAATTTCTGAGCTGGGAGCAGCCTCAGGCAGAAGAATGGCAGACAGGACCCCCAAGACTCCATCCCCCAAGGAGTCCAACAACCATTAATCCCATGGAAGGCTCAGCCCAGCAAGGCCTTGGTGCCCCTGGCAGGAGATGGATCCCCGAGGAGCAACACACAGTGCTGATACTTGCACAGCAAAGGGAATGGAAAAGCTTCGTCTACATTCCAATGGTTAAGACACACACAGAACTCTCCAGAGTAAATCTGAAATAGTGTTAACATTTTACAAAGAACTTTGCTTTCATTCTTCTTGACTTCTGGGTCTGGATTTTACCCCTACTTTATAAAGGAAGAAACACAGTTCTGAGAAGCTTAGTAACTCATCTTATGCCTGCACAAGCTGGGATTTGAACCTACAAGCCTCTGCCTCTAATCCTGCTCTGGGGTGACCACACATCCTGGGTCCCAGCTTTCCCAGGGCCCCCTGAGGAGGTGGGGCTGAGGCTGGGGGAACAAAGATCCAGGCCCCCCTTCAGTCTCAACAGAGGCCATTCGGCTTCAGTCTGTTTTATACATTAGGGTTCCACAGATTTATCTCCAGCCAAGGATTTGCTACTGGAGTAAAAAAGCGGAAACCAGTGTTCCATCTGTGGTCCCCAAGAGTCCCTGCATTCGGGCCAGTCTGGGAGCAATACTGGATGGGGGTACAGTTGAGGGGACATGATACGGCTGCGTCTCCTGCCTCTGCATTCCTCACTGGTGTGGGGTTGGCCCAGGCCTGGCTCAGGCCTCCACTGCCCCCAAATGATAAGCTGGGAACTCCTCCAGCAGGGGACAGGCAGAAGGGGGGAACCCAAGAGGAGCGGGAGGAGGTGGGGGAGCAGAGTCAAGGATGGGCCGCCCTGTACCTGACCTCTCCTAGGCTCCCCAGAGGGGCAACAGGCATCTCCAAGACTTGGACAGATTTTGGAATCTGGGTTTCTCTAGCATGAGCTTGCACGAGACTCCTCAAGGGCTTGTTGAAACAGAGTCCAGGGCTCCCCGCAGGCCTGAGGGAACCTGGGAATCAGCATCTCTACCCAGCTCCATGCTGCTCTCTCTGTACGGTGGTATCCAGGAAGCCCTAGGTACCCAAGCTCGGTGCCCCAGTCCAGGAGAGGTGGCATGCTATTTAGCAAGAGGCAAGTTCAAGGCACCCCAAGGGAGGCAAGTTCAGGGCACCCTAGTGGGTAGGGCTGCCCCCGGAACTCCCTCCATGCCAAGCCTTGGGGGACTGCCTCCTTTCTAAATGCTGGGTTAGCACGCTGGGCATAGGGGTGCATGCCTGTAATTCTAGTACTTGGGAGGCTGAGACAAGAGGATTGCAGGCTCAAGGCCAGCCTCAGCAACTTAGCGAGGCCTTCAGCAACTTAGTGAGACCCTGTTTCAAAATAAAAAATAAAATAGCGTTTGGGGTAGAGCCTAGAGGTAGAATGCCCCTGTGTTCAATTCTTAGTACCAAATAAATAAATGAATGAATAAATAAATAATAAATAAATGCTAGGTTAGCAAATCTAGCGATACCTGCAGTAAGCTAGGGGTATTCAAAACCACAGAATCATCTCGGAGCAGCAATTCCATCCATATATAGGAAGCAAAATACTATATTTATACTAATGCACATGTAGTTATTCTAGGGAAAATAAAACAAAATCTATATAAAAAAATTAGGATGAAAGAGCATCTGAAAGAAACATCCAGCTTCAATACTTGTGGCCAGGGCACAGTGTGGGGCTTCCCCTAAGAGAGTCTGAGAAGGGGTGTGGAGGAGCTCAGTGGTAGAGCGCTTGCCCAGCCTGAGCAAGGGAGACCCAGGGTTCCAACCCAGCACCATCCCCCCACCACACTGTCTAGGAGGCCAGTCTGACAGGCAGGCGTGTGCAGGAGCCAGCCTGACCCAGGAGAAGCTGTGTCCTCAGGGATCTGGGCCTGGATGGAGGCTCCCTGTGACTGAGCAGCAGGCCCGGGAAGAGACAGGAGGGAACAGCCTTGCATAAGCAGGTTTGGAAAAGCAGAGGGACCCCCAAAGGGGGACTGAGTCCTCAAGGAGCCCGCTGCTGGAGCCCTCACCAAAGCCCCCAGCGGGAGCTTCGGGACGTTGCCCTGGGCCTGTATCTGGGGGAGAAGCTCAGCTCTGCACATATACAAGTTCCTCGAGTTATTATTGCCTGTGATCGCAGAAGCCCACAGAAGACACCACAAGGTCCACAAGCCTGGGCCTAGCAATGCCACCCACGGCACAGCCACCTGAGGGACCAGAACAGAGGACGACAGGAAAAGTGGATCTACTGCTCTGGAAAGATCTAGTCCAGACCCTGAAAAAACCAAAGTACGGAATAGCACGTATAACACAACCACATTGTGTAATAAGATGTGAATATTCAAAAAGTGTACCCATGGGGAAAAAAAAGACTCTTTCCTGTGTTTTCAATTTTTCTCTACTAGTTGTATATTATTTGGGTCACAATGAAAAAATGTTTCTAGCATAGTATTTCCAACAGAAGGCAGAACTATAATGGTAAAGCTTCAATTTTTCTCAGAGCCATGACGACACTAAAGTAGAGTGTTAAATAGGAAAACTATGCACGACATGGAGAGGCAATCGCGACAGAACACGGAATGTAAAAGCGCTACAAAACGGCCTGTGCACTGTGTCTGCAGTCCTGTGGATGATACAGGGACGAGAGAGAAACATCCCAGCAAACAAGGGGAGCAGAGGGTTGGGATGGGCCTGGCGGAGGGCTTTTCCTGTCTTTCCGTGCTCTCTAACGGCACATGAACGCCCTTTTCCCTAATCAGAAGCAGGTTGAAGACAAAGAAAAGCCAGGCCCGTCAGACTCCAGCTTTGTGCCAGCCTCCCAGCCTCCCAGGCAGCCCTGCAGTGGAGTCACAGCGCCCCTCCGTGGCCACGGCAGGGAAGGACCAAGGTCTGGTGCGTGGAAACGCAGCCGCTCTAGGAAGGCCCAGAGCCAGGCCCAGATGGGAGCTTGGGGGTAGGGTGTGGGCACAGCTGGGTGTGCAGAGGAACTGAAGGCACGAGGATGGAGACATGCACGTGGAACATGAGCTGCCTGAGAAGAACGAATGTTCCCCACCCAAGGGAGAGGTGGGTAGCCCTCTGCAAGCCTGTCCGCAGGACCCCTAGGTGATGTCCATGAGAGGCTGAGGGGGAAACTCCATCTCAAGGCTCAGCTCTGCCACACACCAGGCCCTGGCCACGTCTCTGCCCAGCTCTGTCCTCGATTTCCCCATCTGTGAAACCAGGACAATCCTAGGGCGCTGCTCACCACCCCTGCTGCAGTAGTCCTGGCTCTGCCTTTGTAGGCTGTGTGAATATGGATGAGTAACCTTATGCCAAACTTCAGTTCCCTAATAGGCAAAATGAAGCCGGTGTCAGTACCGGCCTCCTAGAGCTCCATTTCCCACACTGCGCCCACAGTGGAGCCTGAAACCAGCTCGGTGTCTTGTGACCTTTTCAAGAAGTGAAACGGAATAGGAACTAGCAGAATACAATACTCTTAGTAAGGTATCACACGAGTTCTTGAAACTTTTGTTTACACACGTGTGTGTTCTGGGTTATGATGTACACTATTATTTTTTACTGTGGGCCACAGCAAAAAGGATTCAGGAAAGCCGTCTCAGGCAAAATGAGCAAATGCAAGCAAATGCTAATTAGCTCAGTTCCTGGCATTTTAATAAGCTCGAAAAACGTTACTTATTATTCCTGACAGAGGTGATAACACTAACTGGTGTCACATGGGTCCTTCAAAGAAAAACTGGCAGGAAAGGGGATTCCTCTTGGGTGCTAAGCTTTCCTAGGGTTCAGGAGCCAGGCCCCTGGAGTGCAGAGCTGGGGCGGGGGGCGTGCTGGTGGTCCCAAGCCTGCTGACACATCCCCAGGCAATCTGCTGGTGGAGTAAGTAGGACATTCAAGGCAGCACTTGCCAACCCCAAAGAGCATTTTCCTACCCAAAAAAGGAGCCGCTATGCTAAGTGCATCCCTTCGCCAAAGGCTGGCGCGAGCCACCCAAGTCCATCTCAGTTTGGCACTACGTGTGGTTACTTGGAACAACAGAGAGACAGAGTTCAAACAACGCCTGATCCTTACCAAAATCAAGTCCAAGAAGGGGCTCAGGGTGAGGCGAGGCTGATAAGGAGCCACTATTATAGGCTTCCCCTGGCAGCAACCCATCCTCACTGCCCTGACCCCCTCCAGGACAGGCTGGCTGGAGAGCCACCAGGGGGAGATGACCCCTGCATCGGCCGTGGCTGCCTGAGCACCAGGGACCTTTCTGACTGTGACTCCTCACCCCCTCTACTGCTCCCATGAGACCCTCAGTCCAGTGCTCACCCGTCCCACCCAGAGAGGACGGCTGGTGCAGAGCGGGCCACGCTGGCTGGGCCTCATTCCAAGTGTTGTTTAAATTGAATTTACCTTTAACTGATTTCTCATTAGCTTCTGTTCCTTTTTGGAGCAGGGCCTACAGGACAGGCCTCCTCTGCAGATGGAGGTCTGCAGCAAATGCCTAAGACCTGCTCAGCATGGCAGGGAGAAGGGCACCTGGTTTGATGTCTGGTTTCACAGAATGAGGACGCCATGACGACAGCTAAGGCTAATGCTGATGTAACTCATTTAATTTTGGCAAGAGCCTTAAAAGGTAGGGACTATGATGGACCTGTTTTCACTGAGGAAGACTGAACAAAAGAGGAAATGGCCAGAAGGCATGGCTGGTGAATGGCAGGGCCAGGATTTTAAGCCCAGGAGTCTGGCTTCAGACACCACGATCTAAAACGCGGTTCCAACTCCAGTAGCACTGTTTACCAGCTGTCTGACTCAGGCAGAACGCTAGGCCGAGGTGGACTTCAGTTTTTTAAGATCTATAATGGGATGGTAAAGGCTACTTGCAAGGCGGGGAATCGATGGACATGGTGTATGAAGTTCAAAGTACAATGTCCAACACATAGTAGGTCCTCAGAAAACATTAGTTTCACTTTGCTTAGACCAAGAAGAAAAAACAAGGACCCCCCCCCCCCCAGTAGCTGAGTAGCCTGATTTTCCTTGGGGAAGCCACTACTTTCTGGTTGGGACGTCCTGCCCAAATCTCTTAGTCTGTGTCCAGGGGCCAGCCCTGGGAGCAGATGTCCAGCTCTCCAGTCTCATCTAGACTGTGCCCCCTGCCACCACTCCCAGCACAGGGTGGTCCACACAGCAGGGGCTCAGGAGCAGCTCACTGATTGGCTGAAGGCAGTGGGAGAGTCAGGGAAGCAGGACCGGCCTGCCTCTTGTCTCCAGTCAGGGTGTGTGTGTGCACCTGTGTGCGTGTGTGTGCACGTGACGGGGCCATGTCACCAAGGCACCCACATTCTCTTGACCTCCTTGCATCATCAGGGCTTGAAATGCACACCGAATCTGTGGGTCACAAGTCCCCTCCACCCGCATGACTCACGGGGCTTCCACCTGCCCTGGGGGCAGAGCTGAGGGAAGTCTCCCTGCTTTACAGATGGTGTAGAGGGTCCAGGGAGTTGCGGTCAACAATGCTAGTCACTCTGCTGGAAGGAGAACCCACGTCCCAGTGCCAGGTGGCTGGGCCGGGCACCCTGGGCTACGGAGCTGTCATGGGGCAGCTCTGCCAGGCCTCAGTGTAGAGCCAGGGGCGGGGGCACTCTGTGACCAGGCAGGGGTGGGGGTACCTGAGCCCAGCCCCAAAGATGAGGGGGGCACCAAGACAGAGCAGAGAGCCAGTCCCCTTGAGCATACCAGGCCAAGGCCGGGGGGCCCAGACCCCTGCACGAGGGAAGCACCGGGGTCTTCTCAGACTCCCAAGAGGAAGGGAGGGAGGGGCTGTCTCCAGAAAGCCTGGAACAGGCCAGCAGGGGGCCCTCTGGACAATAAGGGACCTACCGCATGATGCCCAGGGGGTCCAATGCCTCCTCCTCCTCCTCCTCCTCCTCCTCCTTTTCCAGGGACTTCTCTGCATCCTTGTCCTTCAGGGCCAGGATGGGCGGACCCTCACCTGCCACTCGGTCCTGCTGCTCAAAGAAGTCAAAAGCCTCCTCCTCATCCCCTGGCTGGCTGGCTGTGTCATCCAAGACAGAGGAATCTCTGCTGGTGAGACCTGCAGCCCCTGGGGATCTGGTTCCTGTAGGAGAAGACAGACAAGAAGAGCTTGAAATGCACCCCAAGAGATGGGCAAGGCGTCTTACTGCACCCTCCCGTGCTGGGATCTGAGGCTGAGGGCTTCCTGCAGCTTCCTGGGACCAAATTCTGCCTGAGCCAGTATCATGAGTTCGGGTGCATGAGAGGCGACATCCACTGGCTTGGGGGCCAACCAAGCGCCTGCTGCACCCCGTCCCCACCCTGCCTGGGAGCTGATGGCACCAGGGAAGCCTGGCATGGCACGGTCACAAGGGGGAGTGTTAGAGCAAGACCAAGTAGTGGTTCCTGGACCTCCGCAGTGGCCTAGAGTATTTGCCCCTACTACCGAAATAGTTTTACGGGGGGGGCCACGGCAAAGCACTCTGCCAATCCAGCCATGAGGGAGACCTGCTCCCAGAGCCTGAGCAAGTAGACAACCTCGATGAGCGCGGAGTGAGCACGTGGACGATTCCAGAACAAGCTGCGGTCGCCCCACTGCGTTCTGGCTTAGATCTCCAAGTGTGGCTCGCAGACAGGTGTCCACAATGAGGTAAGTTCAGAAAGGGAGAGCAAGCCTCCCGAAACTTCCATAGCAGCTTGGCAGCACCACCACAACATCCGAGCGTGTGGTATTTGAGAAAGTGTCCGTCTGTGACAGGCAGGCAATAAGAAAGCTGGTCCTCCCCCACGGATAGTTTGAGAAGCGTGGGTTTGGACTACTTGTTCATCTCTATTCAAATACTGGCTGGGTAGTTTATCTTTCAAAGCATTCACTTTTTAAAAATATCACCCTGTAGGTAAAAAACTTAACGAGTGTTCTTTAACGCCCACACAGGATGTACTGAGTGGTAATGATTACAGTGTATTTTATACTCTGTTCTTTCAGACAAAGGTAAAAATAAGTCAAAATCTCATGACCCTTCTTCAGTTCCAGGTAATGAGCATCTAACATTTAAATATCGCTATCGCTAAACCCTACAAGAGAGATTAGAACTATACCTCCATTTTACAGATGGGGAAACTGAGGCACAGAGTGGCTAGGGAAGTTGGACTGCCCTGTCCTGTCTCTTCATAATAGACAGGTCAGGAAACCCTGAGCCTTTCTTCTAGTTGCAGAACCCCTTATCAGTGTGCAGCCCTGGAGACGGGCAAAGGAGCCAGGGTGGTGGCCTCAGAGCCAACGGGGTGGGAGGGACCCGACCTGTGTGCAGAGCACGGAGACGCGTTCAGGAGACCTGGGCTCTGAGACCTTGTGCTGCTCCAGCCCCTCTGGGCATCTGCTGGTCTCACCTCATTTCCCACCTTCACTCTTTAAAAATTGGTTTATTTGCCGTCAACTTTCTTTTGAAAAATCCCCTTCTGTCCTGTGGAACCAGGAGACCACCAGGAATGGAGAAGGGTTAAAGGACTGGTCTGAAGGGGGAGGGTCAGGCTAGGGACCAGCGCAGCCAGTGGGGCCTGTCTCGCCCTCATGGCACAAGGGAAAGATACAACACCTGCCGGGTTGGGGGGCCGGGCGGGAGCTGACAGGTGTGCGGGGTGGGGTATCGTTCTTGCCGCCATTTCCTGTGTGGTAGGCTCTGTTGTGAGCACTTCGTGGTTAGCTCACTCAACCCAGTGAGGACCCGTCAGCTGGTTACTTTCCCATCTTACAGAGGGGAAAACTGAAACGAGGAGAGGGACTGGGACCCAGCCTGGAGGTGCTCAAAGTCTCCATTACTGGATCACACCCTTGACCCTTCCTGTGGAGGGGCACAGGCTGAGATGGAGGTGTCTCAGGGGACCAGGTCCCCGCCCGGCTGCAGAAGCACAGCTTTCCCTGGATGGCACAGGCACCTGTGTGTGCGTGTATGTGTGTGTCCCAGGGAAGGGGCTGACCAGGAAGGGGGGCACAATGGGGAGGATGCCCTGTGTGAGCCCATCTGGCACGCGGCAGTCAGTCCCTCGGGGCTGGGTCTCTTGTTCACCATGTGGGTGAGGCTTCTCTGCCTCAACAGCCCGGCTGAAGCCTCCAGGCTGTGGAGGGCAGCTGTGCACTTGCTCCTGCCAAGCCCAGGCAGCCAGGCCAGGTTCTGAGCAGGGGGGACATGGGACAAAGGCTCGGGTACCTAGGAATTCTAGCAGCTCTGGGCTGCCCGCCAACTGAGCATCCTTGGAGACGCAGCGCAGAATGTCATCGAACATGGCTCTCCTTTCCCGGATGTCGGACTCCCCCACAAATAGGACCTTCCTGGGCAGCGGAGGCAGGCTGGCGGCTGCATAGCGGCTGCTCAGTTTCTGGTAAAACTCCTCGATCTCGCTGTACTTTTTGGAGACCTGGAATGAGAGGTACACGTGGTTTCTTGAGTGAAGAGCGGGAGGGGAGAGATCTTCTTACCCCAATCTAATGTCCCACTGGGAGTGTGCCCCAGGCAGCCCTGCCTCTGCCCTCCACCTGCTTCCCAGCCTCGGGCTCCGCTGCCTTAGGGAAATCCTAAGAAAGATGCAATAGTGGTGCGACGCCAGGCACTGCCGCGGGTCCAGGCAGAGACCGCTGATTCAGGGACCCTGCCTGGACCACCGCCTCCATTCTGGGTTTTCGTGCATTAGCGGCGATCTCAGCGCTGGCAGGCTGTTGGCTGATCTGTAAATCATCTTCTCTGCACGGACCTCTTGATCGCTCTCCCCTGAGAGCCACAGCCTTGAGCTGGGCCACTTCTGACCCATGGCGGAGCCAGGTACTGCCAAAGCTGGTTCTCTGGCCTGCCATCAGGACCCCTCAGCGTGCCAGGACCTGGGTGAAGCAGGCCCAGGCTCCTGCTGATGTCGGAAGGTGGCCCGAGTGCCATCTGGGCCCAGGGCTGCAGGCTGGCCGCTCCGCCTCCTCCTCTGCCTCTCCCTGCAGCTCCTGGCGGCTAAGCCTTCACTCATTCACTTGTCGCGCTCTTGCTGTGCACTGGCTCTGCATGGGGCACCCCAGCTGGCTCTTGGTCGCATGTAGGGTGAGAGGTCATAGTATGGTGGATTTGGTGTCATTGCTGTGGTCCCCACAATCACGTGCGGGATCAGAGGAGTCGCCTGCCCTATGTCACAGCCTCCACCACCTCCACCAACAGCCTGCACTTCCTTAGTCTCAGACTCCCCAATGCCTCCCCAGAGGCTGGGCTGTCTCCCCATGAGTCTGTGGCAGTATGGGGGTAGAGGGCACAGAGGGCTCATGCTTGCACCCCCAGGCTTGGCCTGCACCCTCAGCTCACTCTGGAGCAGGCAGTGCCTGCTAGATACACATATTCTCATGCACTCAGGCTCAGGAAAGCCGGTGGTCCACTGCACAGGGGGTGTGGCTCACCCAGTGCCCCAGGTTCAAGGTTGTAGACACCAAGAGGTAGTTCAGGGGCTCCAGAACCTCCTAGATGGAGACTCACCTGAGACAGGAAACTGCTGTCTGCAGCTATCAGCACAGAGACCTTATTCTAGAGCTTTCTGAGAACAGCCCTCAAAGAAAGGCAAGAGGATCCTTTCACAGGGTGATGGGTAGCATAGAGCCTGACCCAGGGTGCTGGGAGGAGCAGGTGACTCCGGGCAGGCCAGGGTGGGGGCCGTGCGCCCCCTGCTGGCCTGACTGCTCCATGCAGGTTTGACCCACAGACCCTTCAAGCTAGGACGCCTGAGAGTCTGGGAGCTTGAAGCCTCAGCTCCCTCCTATGCAGGGCTCATATCCATCCACGGCTTGCACCAGCAATGAGAAGAAACCACGGGAGAGGCACTGAGTGCAGAGGGAGCTGCAGCAAGAACCCACATTTATCCAGCATGCCCTATGTATGTGCCCGGCACTGCTGAGCAGACAGTCACATTGCCCTACTGCCCTCTAAGGTGCACAGACGCCTGCACTGCTGCCACACAGGGGGTTTGCCAAGACTCTAGTCCAGTGCCCCATCCTGGAGGCTGGCTTTACTCCACGGTTAGCAGTGAAAAATACAGGCATATATATATATATATATATATATATATATATTATTTTTTTTAATGTGCCCTTTTAAGGAATAGACGCTGAATGCTCATTAATTCTTTGAGCTAAGTCATGAATCTCCAGAGAGATCTGGGGCTTGGTATATGCAACTTTGGGCTACAGTCCCAGAACCCACAGGGAGTAAGCGAGTTCTTGGGTCTGGGAAGCACCTGCACATGGCCATGTGTGCTCCACCGGGCATGGGCATCACTGGTTAGGACAAAGTGGCACCGGTGTGGCATATGGAGGTGCTGCAGGCATTGTCATGTAGGTCCTGCATGTGAGGCCGCCCCGCGGCACAGGACTGCGTGCTGGCCTGTGTGCCTCAGGCTTCCTACAATGCTCCTCTCCCTCCTGTGAAGGAGCATCAATCTCAAATAGTCTCTTTTCCTGCTCCTGTCTCTGAAGACACGGGTGCCTTGAGCTCCATCCTGGGCCAAGTGAGATTACCAAGAGCTGCAAATGGCTCGGCAGGGCAGAGCTGCTCTAGGAACAACGTGGACGCAGGAACCACCAGAGCTCACATTTCACCTGGGTTCTCACCAAGAGTCGGTCAAAGGAGCAATCAAATAGAAAACAGCACTGATATTTTAGCTCTTCACATGCTATTGCTGAATGTCCCTTAAAAAGCCTGTGACATACATTTCTCTTAGAATTTGACCCAATAGGTCATCAAAGCTATGCAATTCATTGTTTTCCTTTTTGCTTTGGCTGCTGGGAGACTCAGACCCAACCTGTGTGCAAGCCTGCAGCAGCAGCAGCAGGTTGTGCCCCTCTGTAGTGCAAGACTCTAGCTCACTTTACCTCTTCCTAAAATCCTGTAGTCTGTCTTTCCTGGTTGTCAGGTCCAGACCGTTTTTCCAGTGACCAAAGGGTAAATGATAAATGAATGTGTGATCTCGCCCCCTCTTGGACCTCTCTCCTCCCTTCTCTATGACTCCACAGATGCCCGGTTCTCTTCTTTCTGCCTTGACTGCAGACTTCTCCTTCTCCTGTCCCTGACCTGCTGGTGTCCCCACAATTTCTTCCTCAGCCCTTTTCTCTGTTCTCTGTTCTCCAGGCAAAATCATCTACTCCCAGACTTGTAGCATCACCTCTAAGCCAATACCACTAAACCCTGCATCTGAGGTCCAACCCAGTCCTGGGCTTGGGCTTCCCGTACCCACCCACTGTGCAGACACTCCACACTCAATGTACCCCTTAAATGTGCCCCTCCACAGGCACGTCTTATTTCAGCCAATAGAAACAGTCAGCAAAGTGTGTTCAGGTTTCTTTGTAAATATTTCTAAATCTCTCTGTTCCTTCCTTACCAACAGCTGCCAGACTGCTCTACGCCCTCACCTTGGGGCTCACTTACACAGGCCTCTGAACTGGGCTCCCTGTCCCTGACTGGTTCTTCTCCATCCAATTCCACACTCCCACCAGACCCTCTGGTTAAAGGCAAAGGAGACCGTGTCACTTGCCCCACTTAAAACTCCTACTTGGCTCCAGGACAAGTCCACGCATGACTTGGATCCTGCCTGTCATCCTCCGTCATCTTCTCCCACTCCACCGAGGACGAGGCTCAGCTGCTCAGAGCATGCACACGACTCCTGGTTTCCACCCTCCGTGCCTTTGCCTAGGCCAGGCCTGCTGCCTGGGACACCCTTCCCTCACTCTTCCTGCTTAGCACCATCTGCTCTTTAGAACACTGCTGACCCTTGACTTTTTCTGAGAAGTTTCTAGAACCTTTTCCTCAACGTGGGTCAGGTGCCCCTTTTTCATATTCCCACACTCCTCCACGTGCTCCTGTTACCACCTGTCTCTGTTTCTTTACAAGTCTGTCTCCTCAGAGACTCAGCATCTGACTCACTCTTATGTGTCCGTCATCTGACACAGTCAGGCATTCCAGGCCCTGAGTGAGTGCTGGATAGAGAAGTGTCTATACCCTGATGCTGCCTGCACCTTGGAGGGTAGGTGTGCCTGTCTACCTGGGCCCTGGGTACCCTTAGAGCATCCTGGCTAGGGTCCCCCCACTCACCAAGAACTGGACAACATCCTCGGGCTTGTGCTTGGCCGACTTGAACGCAGCCAGCCGGGTCACCACCAAGATCTGGTACTCTACGTGACCGGACATCATCTTGCCCCGTACCTCCTGGTGCTGGGGCACCGTCAGGTCGAGGCCCGTGTGGACATTTTGAACTTGTCTGCCAAACGAAAAGAAGGCAAGGAAAATTCAGGGTCAAGTCAGTGGGCTTCATTGCCAGGCAGGACCTGTGTGGTCTGATGGGCCTGTGTGCTGCGCCACTCCGGTGGCCATCCTCAGCGGTCACCGTTCCAGGCCACCCACCCCACCACACACTGGCCCTTCCCAAAGCCAGGCTTCCCAGGCCCAAGCCTGGGTCCTGCCTCTCAGCTGCTCAGGTATAAAGGTCTGTTCCTAGCAGGAAACAGAGAAGGATAGGGTTCATTGCAAATCATGACCAGGTCAATGTCTTACACACCCAGCCTTATACACCCAGTGTGAGCTTTGCTGAATCTGTGCAGATGGCATCCTGGGGGCGCTGTGCACACCAAGGAAGGTGCCCGGGTTTGTGCAGACGAAGCAGGACTGAGACCCTCTGGGAAGCTGGAGGAGACACGCACCTCTTCAGCCAGCTGGAGGGAGGGGAGTGGCTACAGAGCCTGCCTGGCTGGGGACCAAGTGACATGGAGGTGGCTGGTGAGGCACTGGCCAGGCAGCGGGCCAGCTTCTTCTCGGGGCAGTCTGTATCCCCGACCTGAGGCTTTGAGGATGTGCCAGCTAAACTGTCACTCTTAGAGAGTCCAATGCTATTCAGATATCAGGAACTGTATGGGCAGCAAAGAAGTGGCGAAGGGGTCTCTCCGAAGGGAGAAAAGATGTGAGGTGTGTTCTTCATCCTGTATCAGGGTGTATCACACACCTAAGCAGACACGCACAACACACAAACCTCCCTGGCAGTACACACAGGCTCTGTTCAGAGCAAGCATCAAAGCTTGCTTCAGGACATAGGGTGAAGCTCCGGGCTTCTGGAGCTTTTCCCTTATGGAATTACATCCCAATCCATCAAATGTCCATCCAATGGATCCCCATCAAACTCCTTCCAATGGATCCCACACTCGGCACGCTGACCCTGTCCTCAACAGGATGCTGCTGTCAACAACCGCTGAGGCCAACTGAGATGCACTATGTATATGGTATATGTGTGAACCCAGTGATACTACAGATTGTACACAGTAGGACCATGAACCTCAGGAAGGTCCAGGCTCACCTGCCTCCGGAGAGGTGTCAAAGTACCACGAGGGCACACCAAACCAGTCAGCCCTCTTCTTCCACCAGTGGCCAGATGACAGCTGAGGATAGACCCTGCGTGTGCATGGTGTCACAGTGTTACTACCCGAGGACGGGAGGGAAAAGAGAGACTGGAGGCTGGGTGGAGCAGGTCAGGCCACCCCCAGTAGGTGGCCTGTGTGAAGCCTCTTCTGTTTCCCGCAGCCCTACAGAGGAGCTCAAACTGGACTGCTCAGATACACCTACAAGACAGAGAAAGCTACCCATGGGAGTAGCTTGTCCAAGGGCTCAGGAGGTCTGGGCAGGGCAGGGTTCGATCCCAGACAGTTGTACCAGAGCCCAAGCGGCCTCTTTGGGTATGACAAATTAATGAGGCAGCTGGGCACAGTGGTGCATATCTGTAATCCCAGTACTTAGAGGCTAAGGACAGCAGGATTGTCGAGGGCGGCCTCAGCAACATAGCGAGACCCTCAGTGACTTAACAAGACCCTGTTTCAAAATAAGAAATAAAAAGTGCTCAGGGTGGAGCTCAGAGGTAGAATGTCCCTGGGTTCCAGCTCCAGTACCAATTTTTTTTTTTAAATGAGGCAGCTTCTCTTTAGGGTCATTATGCAAACATGAATGAAAGCGATGGGGGAGGGCCTCTCAGCACTGGACAGGAGACTGGAGGGACCTTGTGACCCCCTGCCCTGCCTCTGCCCACCCACCAGAACCTCCCATACACTCATTCTCCGCCGGGTTCTCTAGAAGGGTCCCACGTGATTGCACCAGGAGCCACATCCAGGTGTACAAGCGGCCCCTTTCTCCCTGTCACTCCCCGTAATGCCACCTCACCAGCTGACATGCCCACCCCACTGCTGGACTTACTCTGCCCCAGGCTTCCACTCCCCTGACCTCTCACCTAGGACTGAACTGGCCTCTAGCCCTCTGCCTCCTTGCCCCTGTACCCTGGCAGCTCAACATGACCAGTCCTACCTGAAGCCCACGGCCACTAACTTCAAGCTGCAGCAGCAAGCTTGGTGACCCTCCCTCACCCTAGACCTAGACATAGGGCTCTCAGTGTGGCCCCTGGACCGGCATCAGCATCACTGGGGGACTTGTGAGAAAGGCACCCGTGGGTCACTGGAGCAGACGCCTGGGGTGGGCAGCGATCAACAAGCCCTGAGTGATTCTGATGCACCTGGCTGAGTCCACTTACTCCCCTTCCCTAGGCCCTAGGAAAACTTCTGCAAAGGCCAGACAGCACATACTTTAGGCTTTCCAAGCCATTTGATCTAGGTTGCAGCTGCTCAGCTCTGACTTTGGAACATGAAAGTAGCTACAGACAACACCTACATAAACGGGGTGTGAGCTCAGAGAACTGCAGGCACAAAGGCAAGTGGTGGGCAGGACTTGGCCCACCTGTGTCCTACACCAAGCTGCTCAAACTATAACCTGCCTACAAGTGCGCTGGGGATCTTGTTAACATGCAGATTCTAACTGGGAGGCTCCAGGTAAACTCCAGCTGGTGCTAATGCTACTCTGTGTGGCTTCAGGGACCAGCCACTGAGTAGCAAGACATAGAGCCTGGATCCTCCATCTCAGGTGAAACCCCACCGCCGCTCTCCCCTGACAGCCTTGCTTCCTACTCCACTGAGGAAATAAAGCAATTGGAATATCCATCAATATCTCCTGGGACTGTGGCCAAACAGGCTGGCTCCTCCTAAGTCCGGCCCCTCCGAGGGGACCCCCACCTGCACAGGGACATGGCTCCTGAACTGCACCCCTCTTCCCTGCACCATCAACGCTCCCTCCTTCCCGGATCATTCTCATAGGCAGGTGACCATGTGCTCACTTCTCCTCTTACAAATGCCATCCTCTGATCCCCCTTCCCCTCGCTCGTCTCTCCCCCTTTCCTGCAGAACTCAAGAGTGGCCTGTATTCTCGATCTTTGCTCCCTCTCCTGTTTGACCTTGAACCTATTCCAACCAGACCGTCATCCTCATGAAGCAACCGAGCTGCCCCTGCCCACGCCACCTGTGACCTCTGTGCTACATCCAAAGGTGAATTCTTACTTCATCTGGATCATAGATTCCCAGACGTACTGGCTTAGGGCTCCCTTTTCCGAAAAATGACTCCACACCCCTTATTTTTATTCAACCTCCCCAATTGCACCGGAAGCTACTATGACCCCCTGGATCATTCCGGTGCCACCTTCTCCCCATTCCCCAACTGGGGCGGTATCACTGATTTTGGGAATCTATGATTCTGGATGGTTCTGCCTTATCTCCTCCACAGTGCCCTCCTCAGACCTCCTTCCTCTGGTGGTACCCTCCCCAGGCGATCTCACCCCGGTGAGATCGCCTTTAATGGCTTTAAATGCCATTCCAGGCCAATGACACCCCCATTTCCACCTGTGGTCCAGACTCTCCCCTGAAGGCCGTCCTCCTTCCAACCACCTACCCGACATCAAAACCAATTGCCTGTCAACAAAATTAACCTGTGTAGACAAATGCCGGTCCCCCCTTTCCCCAAGCCTGCTCCTTGGGACTCCCCACCCCAGTAAACAGCAACGTGGTTCTCTCAGTGCCCCAGGCCAAGGCCTTGTGGCCAACATGCCTCCTTGTTCTCACATCCCACACCTACTCATCAGTGACCCCTAAAATTTACCCTCCAGAACACACCCAGAGCCTACACGTTTCTAACCCCTCCACCCCATCATGCCGGACTGTTCACCGCTCTACATGGATTCCTGCAGCGCCCACGGAGCCTCTGCTCGGCCAGGCCACGGGATCTCTGTGAACCGAGTCAGCTCATGCTGCTGCTCTGCTCCTGGCATCATCCCATTGCAGAATGAAATCCACGGCCTCACCACACCCACGAGGCCCTTCCTGACTGTCCCCTGCTCCCCAGCCTGCCTCTTCACCACCACACATACCACGTCCCTGATCCCTCCACTCCAGCCACGCTGGCCTCAGAACATGGGCTCCTGCTGTCCTCTCTGCCTGGCACACACGTACTCAAGATTTCCTTTTGCCGGGCGTGGTGGCAAACGCTTGTAATCCCAGTACTTTGGGAGGTGGAGACCGGAGGATCCGGGTTCGCAGCCAGCCTCAGCTCTCGCTCTCTCTCTCTCTCTCTCTCTCCTCTCCTCTCTCTCCCTGTCTCTCTCTCTCCTTGGTGAGGCCCTCTGCAACTTCGTGAGACCCGGTTTCAAAATAAAGTATAAAAAATAGGGCCGGGGGCGTAGTGCGGAGGTAGAACGCCCCTGCGTTCAATCCCCGGTACCGCAAACAAACAAACAAACAAACAAAAACAAAAAACAAAATAAAGTATAAAAAAATAGGGCCGGGGGCGTAGTGCGGAGGTAGAACGCCCCTGCGTTCAATCCCCGGTACCGGAAAAAAAAAAAAGATTTCCTTTCTGTGGTTCTCTCCCTGAGGGAGCTTCCCAGGGATCCGCCCAGCTGCCAGTCTATCAGAAAGGTGCCCATTGACCACAGCGAATAAAACAGCATTCACTCATATCGCTCTGCTTCCCTATCGTATTTTTCCTCCCAAGCATTTAACTATCCCTCGCACATTCTGTATTTGCCTACGTCCATCTGCCTTACTAAAGCACCATGGGCAGGACCTTGTTTGGGTTCACCTCTGTATCCTACAACCTGGACCGCTACCTGACACAGAACGGGCCTTGGATAAACACCTGCTGGCTGAAAGAACGCACGATTGCACGTGGAGATGGGTTGGGTCTGCTGGTGCCGACTAGCACCAGCGAATAAGCACAGCTCACCTGGCCCTCACCACCAGTGGCACAGGTGCTGTTAACATGCTGTGTGTAGGTGCATCAGTGAGGGAAGCCCCAGCCCTTCCCAAGCACCTTGCAAAGTCACAACCTATACAAAGTCATCAAATCACAGGCCTGCACGGTGAGGCTGAGGGGATCTGCAGCTGATGTGCTCATACCTGCCAGTACCGAACCTCGAATGTGCAGAAAAGGAAACTGAGGCTCAACAAGAGGAGACTTATGAGGCTGTAGGGCCAATGCAGATATGACCTGCAGCCTCATTCCACCACACAGAGGAGACCAAGCAGGTTCTGACATCAGCCTTAAGTAAAGAGTCCTATTTTTCTTGGCTGGGGGTGTAGGTCAGTGACGGAGTTCTTGCCTGGCATGCTCAATGCCCTGGGTTCAATACTCAGACGCCCCCCCCCATAAAGAAAAACAAAGAAGTTACTTTTCTAGACCCAAAGTCACAGGTAGTTGGGATTACAGCTGGAAGACTAACATTTGGGGTTGGGCAACACAATCGACCATTTACAAGATAAACTGGCATCTCAGCCCAAGATCTTTTGTAAGGGGAACAAGGGTAGAGTGTGATGATACTTGGAGTGCACCACTGTGGCTATTTAGAAGGGGGTAAGAGCAAAGCCAAGCCCCTCCCAGCCTTGCCAGCACCCATCCTGGCTGGTCCCGGTGGACCCAGCCTGCGCCCTTCTCCCGAGGGCCCCTCTGAGGCCTTTACTGGAACTTCACTTCGGGGCTCCCTCCCTGGGCAGCGGCCCGCGGGTCTCCACCTGGTCAGCGTCCCCGCCCTGGCCTGTGTTCCCATGGCAACCGGAACTTCCTGCCGCCTCCGGGCACCGGCCACCCCGCAGGGCGGGTGTCCAGCCCGGCCTGGGCCGCGGGGCGCGCCAGCGAACTCGATTCCCGGGCTTCCCTGCTCCTCTCCCGGTCCGCCTGCACCGCCCCGCCAGGCCCAGGCCTTCCGCTGGTCTCGGGCGAGTTTCCCACCCTCTGGAGGCCTCAGTTTTCTCATCTGTAAAACGGGGACACTGGTCGGCGCGCCACCTCTCCCGCGGCGCGGGTCGAAGCCGCCCAGGGCGCTGCGCGGGGCCGGTGGCCCGCCCTGTCCCTCCGCCCCGCGCCCCGGGTGCGCGCCGCCGGGACGCGGGCGGGCTGGCTCACCTGGAGGTGACGAGCACCGCCGGGGACTGCATGTCGGCGGCTACGGCGGGCGGCGGTCACGGGACCCGCGCGCTGGCGTCGCCGCGTCCCCGCCCCGCACTCGGTGGCGCCGCCTCCCGGCCCTGCCCGCCCTGCGCGCCCCCTGGTGGCCGCGGCCGGGATGGCGCAGCCTGGCGACGGGGCGGGGAGCTGGCCGCTCTGCTCCGGAGGCCGGCCTCCTGTGGCTCCGCTCGCCACGGAAGGGACGGGGAGGCCAGCCTCCTGTGGCTCTGCTTGGCCACGGAAGGGACGGGGAGGCCGGCCTCCTGTGGCTCTGCTTGGCCACGGAAGGGACGGGGAGGCCGGCCTCCTGTGGCTCTGCTTGGCCACGGAAGGGACGGGGAGGCCGGCCTCCTGTGGCTCCGCTCGGCCACGGAAGGGACGGGGGCCAGCCTCCTGTGGCTCCGCTCGGCCACGGAAGGGACGGGGGAGGCCGGCTTCCTGTGGCTCCGCTCGGCCACGGAAGGGACGGGGAGGCCGGCCTCCTGTGGCTCCGCTCGGCCACGGAAGGGACGGGGGCCAGCCTCCTGTGGCTCCGCTCGGCCACGGAAGGGACGGGGGCCAGCCTCCTGTGGCTCTGCTCGGCCACGGAAGGGACTGGGAGGCCGGCCTCCTGTGGCTCCGCTCGGCCACGGAAGGGACGGGGAGGCCGGCCTCCTGTGGCTCTGCTCGGCCACGGAAGGGACGGGGAGGCCGGCCTCCTGTGGCTCCGCTCGGCCACGGAAGGGACGGGGAGGCCGGCCTCCTGTGGTTCTAATGCTCAGCCACGGAAGGGACGGGAAGGCCAGCCTCCTGTGGCTCCGCTCGGCCACGGAAGGGACGGGGGCCAGCCTCCTGTGGCTCTGCTTGGCCACGGAAGGGATGGGGGCCAGCCGCCTGTGGCTCTGCTTGGCCACGGAAGGGATGGGGGCCAGCCGCCTGTGGCTCTGAGACTCAGCCACGGAAGGGACGGGGAGGCCAGCCTCCTGTGGCTCTGCTCGGCCACGGAAGGGACGGTCCGGCCAGCCTCCTGTGGTTCTAATGCTCAGCCATGGAAGGGACAGGAAGGCCAGCCTCCTGTGGCTCTGCTCGGCCACGGAAGGGACGGTCCGGCCAGCCTCCTGTGGTTCTAATGCTCAGCCACTGAAGGGACGGGGAGGTCAGCCTCCTGTGGCTCCAATGCTCGGCCATGGAAGGGACCAGAGGCCAGCCTCCTGTGGCTCCAACGCTCAGCCATGGAAGGGAAGGGACAGGACCCTGCTGTTGCTCTTGCTGTCCCACTAAAAAACTACCCTTTCCCTCCTGACCTTATTTACTCATTAAGTCAGTCAATCAACAAATATACTAATAACATATTATACATATACATAGTATATTATATATACTTATACCTAGTATATATACTTATATAAATATACTTATATAATATTATAGTATATAATATAATATAGTATATAATATATAGCAATCTTATATTATAGTTCTATATATTATGTAATTATTATATATTATATAAGTATGTATATGTATACATGTACATACTATACATATACATATTATATATACATATTATACATAATATGCATATTATATGCATACACAGTATGCTATATTATACTTAGTATATGCATAGCATAGTATACTATACTTAGTATTACATATAGTACATAATATGTAGTAATCTTATAATTATATACAATATAATAATTACTTATTATATAATACATATGATATTATATAGTATATAATATATACTAAGTAGTATATAATATACTACAAATGCACTCTCTGTCCCAGTCGTGGAGATTTGGGGGCTGCACAGTGAGCACCACGATGTGCCATAGGCCAGCTGCGTCTTCCCTTTCCTGCCCCGTCACCATGTCATCCCCCCCCCACTGTCATCTCACTCTCTGTACCTGGCAGGCACTCTGTCTGGCTGAGACACCCAGAGAGCCAGCCCCTGGTGGTTGACAGAGCCTAGTGGAGGCCCGGGAGCCGCTGACCTGCTGGTGGTGGCTGCCCTTGGGTCCCCGCCTGGCAATAGGACCCTCAGAAGGCAGCTTAGATGTAGAGGTCTGCAGAAGGAAACAGACGGCTCATAGCTGACTCACCTCTCCTTGTGAACAGAGAGGGCCTGCTACCTGTTAAAGCGGCTCAGGAAGAGAACAGCTGGGTCTGGAAGCAGGACTGAGGCCAGTGCAAATCACTAACTCTCCACGGAGAGCCCCCGTGACCCAGGGCTGCGACACTGGGGGTTAGCCATGCCAGAATCCAGGATCCCGTGACACTGGCCACATTTCCCAGCTCACCAACCACCATTATTACCAGTACTTCAGTGAAGAAATCCTACAGGGAAACATTTTGAACAACTGACTTTTCCCAATGAGTCTTTGAATAAATGCATATGTTCATATGTTTTAGTAGGTTTGTTTAGAGGCAGGATGAGCACTAATGGAGGGAAGCAGGGTCAATGGATGACAGTTCTGGGGGATCAGTGATGGCTGCCGGGAAGCGGGTGGGAGTGTGTGTGGGGGTGCGGTCTGCTCTGTGCTCACCTGCCCATCTGTCTGTCAGTCTGTCCCTAGAGCAGGGTTCCTGGATGCAAATGGTCTCCATGACTTGTTCAAATGGACCTGCCCTCCTTTAGAGGAAGGGAGTTCAGGATCTGGACAGAAAGCAGGATGGGCTTTAGCATTCCAGGAATGTGGGCTGTGGGCATGGTGGAGCAATCCCATATACCTTTATCCAACATATACCATATGCTGGGTGCTAAGAATCCATGGCAGATAAGACACTTTTGCAGGCTTCAGTGGGCTTCATTGCCTTTATATTTGGAAGGGGGTGAGGACAGAAAATATTTTCTAAAAGAGTAAGGTCCAAGATAAACCTTGAAGAAGAATGGAACGACTAGAGTCAGCGGAGTGTCTACAAAGCCCTAGAGACAAGAAAGGACATACTAGGGAATAAGCGGACGAGGCCAACAGGAGACAGGGAGTAGAGTGCCCGGTGCACCAAGCCTGGGGTTTGCACAGATCTGGAGGCCAATACTAGGCCATCAAGGGTTGTGGACATAGGAGTGGCCTGGACGGTTAAGCCGTGGACAGTGGTTTGGAGCATGTGATGCTGGAGGCGAGAAGATGAGCAGAATGGTAGAATAATCCGGAGATGAATGAATGAATGAATGGTAGAATCCGGAGATGAATGAATGAATGAATGGTAGAATAATCCGGAGATGATGGTGGCATGAGTTAGGGTGATGGCAGCCCAGGTGGAGACACGGGGACGGATGCTGGAGAGACTTAGGAGATGGAATCGGTGGAGACCGGGGAATTAAACGGCTATAAACCAGAGGAGTTAAGATGCCACTACGGTTGCCTCGTGCGAGTGGCAGCACGAGGGGCGGGGTGCTGTCGTTCTCTGTGGCGGGACACTTGGAGAAGGAGCACAGCTTTGATGGAGACAGAGTCCATCTTGGACAAGTGACTTCTGAGGCCCAGGGATGAGGAGTTGATTGGGTTTATGGCTCTGTGCCGCAGGAGGCAGGCCTGGGGTCCTGGGTAGAGAGGAAGCTTGAAGCTGAGGTCAGGGTGAACCCCTCTAGTGAGAGCTCATGGAGAGTCTGCAGGAGGGTGTAGGAACCAGAGATGGGTACTGGGAGGGAGGAGACTCCCCACTGACACAGAGCTGGTAGCGTGCCTGTCACCAGTGTCGTATGGGAGCCTCTGTATCTGGTGCCTGCCAAGAATACAACAGGCTTCCCATGAAAGCGGCCCCTCCCCGACAGCAATCCCATTTTCTGCCTCTGTGGGTCCTGCCTGTCCCTGTGTGGCTCTGGCCCATAGTCATATACAATGCATGGAATGTGGGCTCTAAATCTGAGATTTTCTGCTTCCTGCTTGACTCGGGGAGCCCCTTCCATGGCTGAAGCAGTGGTAACACAAACCACATTGCAAAAGCTTTTCTCTTCCTCCCTTTCCCACCGCCCTGGGAGCAGGGCTCTAGGCTGGCCTTCTCCTGGGGAAAACAGGCTTCATGGCAGTGCCCAGAGCAGGTGCTCTGAGCTCTGGCTGCGCTCTGCACCCACACTTTCCCCCTTGATTCTAATGGGGTGGGTCTTCTGGGGACCTGGTGATTTGTCTCTGCCCCCTAATTTGATGCTCCAGAGGTTCCCGGGGTCCAGCCACCTCCACGTGGAGCAGGGCCACTACCTTGCTTGTCACTCATCCCACATTCATGGGAATGGCTCAGGGCCTGTCACCTTGCCAGGCCTGGGGTTGCAGCAGGAGACACAGGCTTGTCCAATGGGGTTCTCAGAGGAGTCAGGAACAGCTGGAGATTTCAACCAGGATGCTGCCCGGGTTTGGAGTGGACAAGGACTTCTTCCAGGAGGAGGCAGTGCTAGACTCAGGCCAGGAAAGAGTGGGCATTGTCTCTTTAAGCCTTGAGTTCCTCCTTGGAGAAATGGGTATAATAGACAGCTTTAATTCATAGCATTGCTGCAAATGAAATGAGACCAGATGCTACTGAAATGAGATGAAATGTATGGCAGGCACTGTAGATCAGCTACTATATAGAAGCCCTGTGCAAGCTATACCTGGCCAGGAGAAAAGTCTTTGTTCCCTTCTGATCTCCCTGGAAAGAGGATTAGTGCTAGAGAATAGCAGCTGTCTCGAGGGCGGGAGGCACAAACATGAGTTTGGGGCTTACACATTAAGGATGGAAGAGCCTGGGACCTGATGCCATGTGAACTTCCACACCAACCCTGGACTCATCTCCAGACATCCTGTGTGAGTGCCCCGGGCACTCTAACTAAGTGGGGTTTGTTGCGATGGATTCCTTTGTTGGTATAGTTGTATTTCTATAATGCCTGACATAAAAACTCCTTGTGAGGTAGGGATGATGGAGGAGGAGGAGGAGGAGGAGGAGGAGGAGGAAGAGGAGGAGGAGGGGGAAGAGGAGAAATGAAGTGTGTTCTAGGCAGTGGTGCAAAGCTAGGGTGTCTTTGGAGAACCAGAACATGCTTGGGGAGCTGGGGAAGACGGCACATGGAGGTGTCATGGGAGAGGAAGTGGCAGAGACCATCAGGAGCCTACGCTTGGAGGACCTTGTGTGCCATGCAAAAGAGTCTTCATTTAATCATGAAGAAGTAGGGAAAGCGTGTTTCAGGAAGGGGGCCAGGGTGCGATCACTAATCTGAGCACCGCTGAACATCAAGGAAGATCAGGCTGTGTCAAAGAAAACCAGAGCCAGATAGGAGAGTGGTACAGACCAAATAGAACTGAGCTCGAATCCGAATACAGCACGGGGAAGTGGAGATGTGTAGCCTCGGAGCAGGGTGGGAGCCAGTGGATGGAAAATAAGAAGAAACTTCAGGGTCGGGGGACTCTAGCTAACCCGACGTAACAGGATTCTTGCTGAAGGCAGGTGGAGTGATCAGACATCACCTTGCAGGGGATACTGGTTGATCAGACAAAAGGAGGATGGATCAGATGTGGAGTGTGGGGGTTCTTGCTGAACTTTTAGCAGGGTTCTCGCTTAAACTGGGTTTGATAAAGAAGTACCCAGATGGGCCTAGGAGAAGGTTATAGAACCCAACTAATGGTTGATTAAGTTAAGAACCATTGACAGAGAGAAAATTCTTCCTTGGCCTCAAGGAGGGGGAGTCCCGGTAGGCAAGCAGAGAATTTAAAAGATACACATTATATAGGAAGAATTCAGGCTCATGATAGAAAGACTAGAAAATAGAGGAAGAAAGATCACCTCTTGTTCTATACCAGACATAACAATTGTTAACATTCTGCCTGCGTCTGTACATAAGATACATCACTTCTTTTAAGCAATGTTGAATCTTAATGGATACACTATTTTATAACTTCCTTCTCTCATTTACTACCCTGTAAACATCTCTCCATGTTAAATTACCTCTCAAGCCACAATTTTAAGTTGTAGATGCACCATATTGGACTTACCCAGTCTTTACATATACGTGAGGAGGAGGTGTCCATGCCTATGTGTGTGCCTGTGTGCGTGTGTGTGCGCACGCGCGTGTGTATGTGTGGGGGTGGGGATTATAGATGGGGAGAAGGTGGATGAACTTTGGCATGCTGGCTGATATTTTAGCCAAATGCACCGGAGGAAGGCTTGGGAGCAAAGCACTGTTTGGGAACCCCGTTTTCTGAACTTTTTGAGTAGCGCAGGGTTTGGGGAGACTGGGAGAAGAGAAATGAGATTCAAAGTTAGATTTCTTGACATAGTCAAGTCAAAGAAAGTTGGAGAGAGGCAGGTGGGGCTGTGGAGTGAGACAAGGGCCACATTGAGAAGGCCCGGGGAAGTGACAGCCAGCTGGGACCAGGTGGAGCTTGGACTGGTCCAGCTAGCACAGGCGCAGGGACCTGGAGGAGTGGCCTGGGACGCAGCAAATCCAGCCCGGTCATTCGGCTCCTGTGGGGGCTGCTGGACTCTGAGGCCCAGGGACAAGTGTTGAATGGGTTTGATATCTACCACTCAACTGTGCCAGGAAAGCTGGATGGAGCACGCTTTTCCCAAACCTCAGCAACCCGGATTCATTTTCTTACATCCTCTGAAATGTGATAAGTGAAAAATTATCTCTCGTTTTAGAAGCACATTTCTATAATTACAAGTGAGAGTCAACATATTTTTACCTGTTTGTTAGCCTTACATCATTTCTTTGTGATGCTCCTGATTTCTTTTGCACATTTTAAAATATTGTCCCTTTTGTCTTTTTCTTGTTGATTTGTAAGAATGCTTTACATATTAAAGGTAGTAGCCATTTGGGATAAATACCATTCTGTTTGTCTCCCCCTCCCCCATCATCTTTTATTTTGAAAAGGTTCCAAATGCACTGAGAAGCTGAGGGTTAGTAGGGGACTTTACCTGGTCTCACAGGTGAGGACTGCTGAGAGGAGACTGGCAGAGTAAGTCTATTTGGTATCAACTGGGGTAGGGGAGGAAGCAGGGCTGGGCAGAGGGAAAGGGCTAAGATGCCATCCACAATTACAGTATGGGGCCCAGCCCTCTGCAGAGAGGAGGCTCCAGAGCTGGGATGGCCCCTCCCTGTGGGTCTGAATTGGGACAAGGACCAGCCTTTGTGCTCCCACACAAGGACCAGTCGCTGGACATAAGCTACCCCAGGAGGGGCCTGCGTGGGTAAGGCAGCTCTCTTCCACTGACCTCTGCTCAGGGAGGACCAAGCAGAACTCCAGGCTGCCAGGTTCCCAGTGGCTGGGCATCAGCACTTTGGCCCTGGGGCACCTCTTCTCTGGAGAGGGGGGCTAGGCTGCACCCCACACATGTCCTGCACAATCCTGCCCTGTTTGCTTTAGCCTTTCCTCTTCCCCCTCTGTTTTGGTGGTCTTTTTCTGAAACATTTAAGAATTAGTTGTAGACACCATGATACTTTGTTCTAAATATTTCAGCCTGTACCTCCTCAGAAAAAGAGCATTCTCCTGCATAAACACAAACCAACAACCGTTCTCAGGAAATCTGACATGGATACAATGCTATTATCCAATATATGACCCATCCTCCAATTTCCCCAGCTGTCCCAATAATGTTTTTATTTATAAAAGCTTCCTCTCCTTGCCCACTCCCAGTCCAAAATCTAATTGCGGGACTCATATTTAATTATTCATGTCCCCTTCGTCCCCTTTATTCTAACCCTGTTCCCCAGGCTTGTTCTTCTTTCACGACATTGATGTCTTTGAAGAGTCCCTGTCAACGGTGCAGAGTATTCTTTGGTTTGGATTTGTCTAATTGTTTTTCCCAGTTAGATTCAGGCCAATTGCTGGCAGGAGTGCTACACTGGGAATCACATGGAGGGGAGGGCATGGTATCAGTATCTTCTGTGATTGGTGATGCTCAGTTAGATCATTTGCTTAAGGTCAATTCTGTGCTTAGAATGTTAAAACACGTGTTTTAAGATTTGTATGAAGTTCCAAGTGTGGACATTACTCTTGGTGGTTTTGACAATGAAATTATACTTAGAAAAATATTCCTTATCCAGGCTCTATAAATATTCACACATTACCTCCAACTGTGCTCAATATGGTTTCATTTTTTTTACAATCATTTAGTTCACTAGAAAATCATTTGGTTCACTAGAAATTAACTTTGGCTTAATTATGTTATGAGATAAGGTACATTTTTTCCACACATATTTAATCAAGTATCCAGTACATTCATCAGCAACTTTTATTGAATAATTCAACCTTTTCCTTCACTGGGGTTGCCATCATGATTATATTCTAAATATTTTCAAACATTGTTTTTTGCTTCTGGACTATTTTGTTCTTGGGATCTGTCATATCTGTCTCCAGTGTTATATGGGAAGAATGAGTTTATTTATTTATTTTATTTTTGTGGCACTGGGGATTGAACCCAGAGACATTCTACCTCCGAGCTACACCCCCATCCCTATTTTGTTTTTTATTTTGAAACAGGGTTTCACTATGTTGCTGAGGGCCTCAATAAGTAACTGAAGTTGGCCATGAACCTGCTATCTTCCTGTCTCAGCCTCCCAAGTACTGGGATTACAAGTGTGCACCACCACACCCAGCTTAGAATGAGTTAATTTTCACATCTGATAATGAAGACCTCTGAGGAGATCTACTGTTTTATCATGTAAAATATGAGTAGAGCAGAAAGATGAGAGGGAGATAGCTGAGGGTGGTAGGGCAGTGACAGACACACGACACAGTGACAGGTGGACAGACACATGTCCATCAGAGTGGTTTACCGTTGGTGTGGACGACTGAGAGTCTTTCCTTTCCTGCCCTCTACTCTGTCCACCTATATTTGGGCTTCATACATTGTGGTGTTCTTCCATACCATGTACACAAATTTAACTCAATATTAAACAGGGGACGGTAATCCACTATGAGGGTGTATCATAGTTGTTTTGTCCTTACTGTATAAAATGCCATTTTGGTCATTTCCAGTTTTTACTATTACCTCAAAAACCTAAATCCTTATATATTTATCTTCACCCATGCAAGCATATCTATAAAATACATTTCTACAAGGGAAGCTATCAGGTCAAAGGATTTCCTTCTAAAATGTTGATGCTGTCAAAGTGCTCCTGGAAAATCTTTATGAATTTCCATTCTTTCCAAGGGTGTATAGGAGTGCCCACTTTTCCATCCTCTCATCAATAATGCATCTTATCTTTTTCAGTGTTGCTAACATGAGCAATAAAAAAGTGCTATCTCATTTTTCTTTTAGTATGCAATTTACTGATGACTTTTGGGATTTTGATTCTGTTACCAATGTGTTTTACTAACATCCAGATCTGCATCTATGGCCATCAGGAGAAACATTTGAATGAAAGTCCTGTAACTCTATCCACACCAGCAGTGACGTCTGGGAGGATGGAACCCAGCTGGGTCACTGCCCTAAATGAATGTATTTTTCATAGGTGGGTGGGTCAGAAATGTGGATAGGCCAGGGTTACCAAGGCCTAGGGTCAAGTCACAGTTTTTTCTGTGCCCTGTCCTCTGCAGGGCAGCCTCAGGGACTGCCTCCTGCAGGCGAATCACATGGATGACTTTGCCAGGTAGGCCAGAACCTGAGCCCACCCAACCTGAGGAGATCCAGTCACGCCATGATGCTTCCACCAGCACTCCACTGCAGGACCCAGGGGACATTTTGGCCCCAGTTGGTTATGAGGTCTCATCTGGACCTTCTGGTAACCTCCACTTCTGCACCTAACCTGCCAGACCCTGCCTGCCCAGGCTGAAGCTAATCTGTCTCCCTCATCGCTGTGTGTCTAGAAAAGAAACCCCAAGTTCTTTACCTGACCACGATTGGAGGGATTGAACATTCCAAATTGTTGCACGAAGAGTCAGAAGCTTTTATTCCTAACTTAAAAAAAATTGTATGTGTCTGCAAAGGTCTCCACAGAAATCTAATGGAGACATAACTCCAGAACATTTAGAATACTGATATTCATGATGGGCTAGTTGGCAGACAGGAAAAGCCACAGGGACAATGGCCTTACAGAGGAGACCAGATGGGCAGGTTAGATTAACTCATAGTTAACCAGGACTTAAGCCAGGCGTGGCGGCACACTCTTGTAATCTCAGTACTTGGGAGGCTGATACAGGAGGATCGCAGGTACAAGGCCAGCCTCAGCAACTCAGCAAGGCCCCCAGCAACTTTGTGAGACCCTGTTTCAAAAATAAAAAATAAGATGGGTGTGGTGGCGCATGCCTGTAATCCCAGTATTTGAGAGGCTGAGACAGGACAATCACAGGTTCGAGGCCAACCTCAGCCATGTAGCAAGACTCTCAGAAAACTAGGGAGATCCTGTTTTGAAACAAACAAAATGGGGTGTAGCTCAGAGGTAGAATGTCCCCAAGTTCTATCCCCAGTACCCAAACCAAAACAACAAGAACAAAACAAAACAAACAAAACCAGGACTTACTCAGATAACAATAAAAGTCACCATTAAATGAGCCAGGCTGCGTGGTAGGGACTGCTGCTGCTTTATTTAATTTGCTCTTTGGCACACCCAATAGGCAGGCATGCTTGTCCCCAGTTACAGATCAAGAGACAGAGGATGCCAGATGTTGATCAACTCCATCAAGGTCACAAAGCTAGTGCACAGCAAGGTGGTCTAGAAGCCAGGTCTTGACCATGACCCCATACTGTAGTCTTTTTCCTGACCTCAATGGAGGTATGGTCATCTCTTCTCCCAGGCCACCTCACAGTACCAGATAAACTTGTTCGCTGCAGAGTCGCTGGGCATTGGCAGGAACCAATCTGGGATCGGGTTTTGGTAATCCCACAAGGCAGGGAGTTCAACCACACAGCGGTGCTGTTACGACATATGACCAGTAGATGGCAGTGTCTGCCAGCCCGCCGCCATTTGTCCCAAACTCAAGGTCTCAGATTTCCCCTGTGGAAGGCCTCTGGGAAAGAAGCTACCCTTCTCTCTTCTCAGTTGCCTCCCCTCTCCTCCCCCACTGGGAGCTTGGGGCACAGGGCAGGCCACGCCCAGCGGCCTGGGGCCAGGGCTGCTCAGACCCCAGGGTGGATGCCAGAGCTGTTGCTGGGGGTAACCTGGGCAGCAGTAGCTATGAGCTGAGCATGGGAAATTCCTCCAGCTTGAGGAAGCCCAGCCCTGGGCATTATATGGGGCTGGTCCAGAGTCTGCTGGAAGACCACCTCTGCTGCCCAGGTCTTCCTGGGGCAGATGCTTATAGCTCACATTGCGGCCATTTTCTTCTTAGGGCTAAGTGGAGTACCAGATAAACTTGTTCGCTGCAGAGTCGCTGGGCATTGGCAGGAACCAATCTGGGATCGGGTTTTGGTAATCCCACAGGCAGGGAGTTCAACCACACAGCGGTGCTGTTACGATCTATGACCACTAGATGGCAGCAGATGCAGATGCTACCCCTCCATCCTCCCAGGAAGACCTGGCC
This sequence comes from Glis glis, assembly GCA_004027185.1. NCBI lineage: Eukaryota > Metazoa > Chordata > Mammalia > Rodentia > Gliridae > Glis > Glis glis. The sequence continues at coordinate 50,243 of PVJS01003239.1, forward strand.
CACGACCCTGTTTCCTCCCCTCTAACACTCTCTCCAGCTCTGCGTCAGAAAGGCCAAAGGCCATGGTGGGTCCAGACAGGACCCTCTCCTGGCCCCACCCTCACATTCTCTCCACCTTTCACTGGCAAGCTCTCGGGGGACATCGATTGTCAGCCTCATTGTACATCTGGGGGTCTAAAGCCACCAATGGCAAAGGATGTGCTTCTAGACACCGTTTTCTTGACTTTTGGGAGCATCAGTTTTATGTTCCAAGTTAGTGCGTGGCTGCACGGCCCTGTACCCCCAACAGTGGACAGGGCAGGGCTGACCCTGAGCAGGGCTGAGATGAGACCCTTTGGGCTGTGATGGAAAGCAAAGGCCTGGGCTCACAGAGGGAACTGATCCCTAATGGCTGTGATGCTGGATGACAGGCTGCTGGTCATTCTCCTTCACTGGGGACTTGACTTCCTCCTGTGGACAGTGTGGGCTGCGAGGTTGGCCACCTGAGGAACCCTCTACTTCTCTTGCCACCACACAAGGGAGGCCAGGAGACCCTGTGCAAGGCAGAGCAGGCTGCAGCTGGGGCTGCTTCAGTGCAGTACCCGAAGGTCACCACAGATGGAGCTCCAGTTGGCGGGATCCGAGACTAACTCCCTAAGTAGTATCATCCCAATGACATGTAACTCCCCACCGTGAAGGTGCCTTTGAGAGATGTGACGCTCATGGGTGCGGTGTACAGAACTGCCTCCCTTTCAGAGCTGTCGGAAGGCTGCCTGGCAGAGGGAGCTCCCCGTCTCTGCAGGTTTGTAAATGCAGTCCGGGTAGCCATTTGTTATAAATCAGGCACTGCATGGAAAGTTGGCCTAAATAACCCCAAAAGGTTCTTTCTGATGCTGGGATTCTGACTAAATCAGGGATTTGGGGTGCAAAGAAAGCCAGTAGCTTCTGCAGGGCAAGGATGAGCAGCTAAGTTCTCCCCAAGGGAAGGATCTGGGTGTGAGAATGAGGGACCCACCCCTCCTCACCCCAGTTAAGAAACAACACCCCCATCAGCCTGTGTTCCCTCCTCCTGCCAGTCTTACCTCTGCTCTCTGGAGAGGAGACCGCGGGGTCTGGAGGTCTGAGGTTGGGGCAGGTCACCAGCCAGATGAGCAGAAGTTAGAACTTGCAGCCCCCGCACCCCCATTTGCTCTCCACCTTCTCTGAACTGCCCCTGCTACCTGTCTCTGGGTCACATCAACAGCTTTCCACTGCTGGGGCAGCACAGAGGATGAAGAATTTCTATTCCCAGTGTGCTTAGCCTCAGAGAATGGGCTGGGTGTGGGCTCTCTCCTGCCCGGCCAGCAACCTGAGGCTGCAAGAGGAAGTCCCATGTGGACCTGGGCCCAGTGGGACTGTGAGCCCTACAAGGACAGGGGGAGTCAGGAATGGCGGGTTGGGGGCTCCTGGCCTCACCAGTCTTCTTAGTGAAGAAGATACACTGTAGACGGACTCTCCTTCATGGGTCTCAGGGCTCAGGGCAGGGAATGTGTGGGGGGGGCAGTTCACAGGCAGGTCCTGCTGCTGTTAGGACAGACTGCTCTCCATGGGAGGCGCTGTGAGCTCCCAGTTGACTGCAGTGGCAGGAAGGAGTTCCCTGGGGACACTTTCATAATCTTCACCTGGACCAGAGTTCCCTTCTCTGCCAAGAATGTTGCTCCAGAGAGCCAGACCTGCATGGGGGCTGGGGGAGGGGGTTGGTAGACCTAAGCTCCCCACAGTCCCAGCCCCCAGGACAGCAGAAGCCAGGGGTTGGGCCAAGACATTTGGTGGCTCCAGGCTCTGCCACTCACCAGGTAACTGTGGGCGAGGTATTCACTTTCTTTGTGCCTCAACTCTCTTTATAAAATGGGAATCACACTATGTCTCACAGGAGAGAGCAGCTGTAAGACAGAGGGAGGTAAAGCATTGGGCAGTAACAAAAGGCTGCTCATGGGGGAGGACAGGTAGGCCGGTGCGGCCTGAACACCCTCTCTGCCCCTCCTCTCTGGGCTGTGCTTGCGGTTACCTAGTCTCTTCTTCCTACCCTGAAGCCCCTGGAGTTTGTCCTGTGCATTACTGAATCCACAACACATAGACCAGCACCTGGCAATAAGAATTTACTTGAAAGAAAAATAATGAATGGAGGGATGGATAAATGAACGCATAAATGATTGCCTGCCAGGGAGAGACCAAGAAACACAGGTGGGTGGGAGAGGGTGGGTCCTGCTGGGCACACAGCTAGAGCAGCTGGAGCAGTGGTTCCTCTGGGGACACGCGCCACCCGCAGGCAGTCTCCTCCAAAGACCTCCACAGTTGCTTCTCTCTCTGTCACCACCCTTGGCGCTCAGACCAGCCTGGGGGCAGAGGACGAGGCGTCCTCTGTGCCAGCCTGTTGTCCTAGCCACACACCAACCTCCTGAGGTGAGAACCCTCCCATTCTACAGATGAGGAAATTCAGTCTCAAAGAAGCTGCGTGTCTGCTCCCACAGAGTCAAGAAGGCGACACCAACCTAACCCTGCTTCTTGAACCGGAAGGTGGCCTCAGGACAGGGGTGTCATGTCATCAAACATTTGCTTGTCACCCACTGTGCCACTCTCTCCTTTATACAGTTGGGGAAGCCAAGACAAGCCGAGAGACTTGCGGGTAGAGGTCAAAGCCAGACTCAGAACCCGGAGCCACTGACCCCAGCCCGAGGCTTCTGGGATGTTTGCGCAGACTAGAGTGGGGTTGATTTGTAAAACATGCAAACACCATACAGGAGTGGCTGCTGCCGAAAGGAGGTCAAGCAAGACAGCAGGAGCCAGCATTAGCCTTAGTGGAGAGACCCTTCCCCCTAGCTGGCCATGGCCAGGTGTGTGTGTGTGTGTGTGTGTGTGTGTGTGTGTGTGTGTGTGTGTGGTGTGGGGGTGTTCTGCCAGCCAGCCTCCGTGAGTTCCTGCACAGTCACTTTGTACTGACACCGGGAGAGGGACACCCATGACCATGGCTTTGCCTTCCCCGTCCAACTCCAGCCCAAAGGCAGGATGAGCTAACAGCCTGGTTGTTTGAGCTCTCCCACCCCAGGTGTGCAGGCTCATTCTGGCAGCAGCAATACCGTCAGGGTCAGCCAGGCTGACCTTGGTCCTAGGTCCCCCCTTCCCGCCCAGACCCTCTCCTGCTAATCTCAGGCCTCCTTCCTCCTCCCACCTGCTCTTTGAGTCTGGACCCTCAGCAGGCCTCTCCCTCCAGCCCCCAAACCTTCTTGAACGTTCAGTGACTCAAAGCCTCAGGCTGAGCTGGTGGGGAGGGGCCACAGTGGCTCCATGTAGGAGTCTGAGGACTCCTACATGTCTAAAGGCAGTGCAGACGAGCGTGGGGGCCCGAGCAGGAGCTGATTGGAGAGCTCCCCAAGCCAGGCCTCTTCCAAGGGTCAGAGCAGAGGCAGGCAGGGATGACTTTGGATATGAAGGCGTCCTGTTGTCGCTGATCACCTGCTCAAAGCCGTCATGATGCACGGCCTGGTCTGGATTTCCACTTCAGTAGCGAGTGCAATTTGAAAGAAAAGGTCCATCCTCACTTCGGGATGCTTCCGGCCCAGGCCTTTCGACGCCTAACACCAGTTCCTGCATCCGCTGGACTTCCCTGCACGGAGGGGAAGAGCAGACACCCGCGGACACCCTCCCTCCTTTGCCGTCGCCTCTCCAGAGTTCGCCCCTGCCAGCTTGCCCTGACACCAGCGCGACTGCGCCCGGGGTTTGTCCGCTGCTGGGCTACCCCTCCAATCATCCCCTGCTGCGTGTAGTAACCTCAGTGGGGGAATGAAGCTCGGGGTGCCCCCGCCTCCTCCCCAGGGTTCTGCGCTGCCCGTCATCCCCACCCCCTCGCCCCGGCTTCTGGCCGCGCTAGAACATTCCCATAGCGGGTTTCCATTAGCCCTCCCGACAAAAAGAAACGTGGCCACCAACCCCCCCTCCCAGAAGTGGGGCAGAAAGTCGCCACTTGAGACAGAGCGTGGAACTCAGCGCAACTCTTGCAAAGTCCCCTCTGAACCCCGCGCCCCCTCACACACACAACGCACGCGTGCCTCTGGCTTCCCGAACTCTTGCAAGAACTTGACTCGCATTAGCTCAAGTTCCGCGCGCGCCGGTCCTTCCCGGCGGCCGGTCCGTGCCCATCTGTCTTTCTGAACTGCCGTTCCAGCAGAGCGCTTCGCTTTCCCCTGTGGGTCCCCTCCCGGCCCTGGCCGCTGACTCCGATCTTCAGGAGGCTGCGGCAGGATAAGGAACCGCCGGGCCGGTGATGGGGAGCGCGCCTTGGTGGCCGCCCGAGCGCCCTTGCAGCCTCTCTGTGCGCCCCGGCCACAGGGTCGCGGCGCGAGCTGCACGGGACCGGCCGACGCCTTCCGCGGCCCCACCTCTGGCGTCCCCCGCACTCGCGGAGTAGGAGCGGAGCGGGGGCGAGCGTTTTCCCGCAGAGGAGCGGGGAAGAGCTGGGCGGGCACGCGCGACACCGGAGCCTCGAACCAAGGAGGGCGCATCGGTCTCGGGCGCAGCGCGGGCGGGGCGGAGGGGATCGTCTTGCCGTGGGGAGGGGAGGGGAGGCGTGCCACCGGCTGGGGGCGGGAGCTGGGGCCGATAGCATTCCCTAGGCGAGGGAGGGGGCGCAGTCTGCGTGGGGGAGGAGGCTCCTGCCCGGGACTCCAAGACAGGCCCGAGTGGGGAGCGCAGCGCTGCGGGGGAACGTTCGGCAGGGGGCGCTGCTCGGGGCGTTGGACGGGGGTGGGGTGGGAGAGGAGGGGGGCCGCGGCTCGCTGCGCACACTTCCCCCATTATTAAACACTATGTTCAAAAGGCGCCGGGGGACTTCCCGGAGCCACGGAGCCCGCGCCGCCCGCCCGCCCGGCCCACGGAGCCCATGGGCCTGAGCGCCGCCGCCGCGCTGTGCCTCTGGCTGCTGAGCGCCTGCCGTCCCCGCGACGGGCTGGAAGCGGCCGCTGTGCTGCGAGCGGCGGGGGCAGGGCCGGCCTGGAGCCCGGGGGGCGGCGGCGGCGGGAGGACCCTCGTCCAGGCTACCGGCTCGGCTGTCCAGGCCGCCGCGGTTCCCGGGGCCCGCGCTGCGCGCCGCGCCGCCGGCTCCGGCTTCAGGAACGGCTCGGTGGTGCCGCACCACTTCATGATGTCGCTTTACCGGAGCCTGGCCGGGAGGGCTCCGGCCGGGGCAGCCTCCGCCTCCGGCCACGGCAGCGCAGACACAATCACCGGCTTCGCAGACCTGGCGACCCAAGGTACTTACATCTCTTCTGCGCCCGCCCATCCTGTCCGATCCCGGGCTGAGCGCACCCTAGGAGCCATAGTCCGGTTCCATTCTATCTGGGGCCGCGGCCCTGCAAGTCCCTCACTCAGGTGTTAGAAACTTCGCCACCGAGGTCAACGCACTCCAACCCGCTGCGCCTGGACCGAGGCGCCAGGCGCCGCAGCTCGCGGGGTCCGGCCCCAGAGGGCTGAGCGGGTCCCTCTGCGGAGCTGCCCTGGCCTTGACGGCTGGCAGGTCCCCTCGAGGAGGCGGCAGGCTGAGTCCAAGATCCGCTTTTGGGGAGAAGCGTCTAGAGTGGCCTGGGCCCGGAGCCCTCAGAGAAGGAAGGCAGCAGTGGGTCTCTGGGGCTCCTGGGGAGAGGGACTGGGCAGTCACCACGGTGGTGGCTGTGCTTCCGTGCACAATCTCTGCAGCTCCCAGTCTCGCGGGAGATGCACACATCCCAGGGAGCCCAGGGGACTTGAGAGAAAGGCAGGTATCAGAATAAAGTACTTGGTCCTGGGAAGACCGGTGGCATCTCCAGGTAGGAGGAGGGCCCTTTTCAGCAAGCTGCAACTGGGAGGTGGTGTCTTGTGTGGGGGAAATGAGTAGTTCTGTCCAGGGGCCCCAGGGAGAGCCAGAGGTCCAGGACTTTGCTTGTGTTGGGGAGGAGAGGACTGCCCGGAGGAGTCTCTAGAGGAATGCAGGCCTCTCTCCCTGCAAGCGCCCCACCTTACCCTGTGCTGGACCTCCAAAGGTAGGACGTGGGTGAGACCGTGTGGTGCTTGTTGTGTGTCATCTGGATCTTATTAATCTCCATTGAAGTCATTAAAGCAGACAGATAGGGAAAATTCAACTAATTTCAGGCGGAAATGCAAGTAATTTGGGCTTTAATTCTGTCCAGCCAGAGACCTGGCATGGAAGGCAGGAGGGAAAGAAAGACATGTTGGGTTGGAAAGTAAGTAAGGGCAGCTGGGCTGCGACTCAGGAGCTACTGACAGTCTGCACACCTTGGGTCCCAGGCTGGGAAAACAGGCAGAGGCCACTGTGCAGGGACCAAATCACTTACCCCCTACAACACACACACACACAGTTCCAGTGCACAGACTGTTTTATTTTGGATCCGTGGAAATCCTAGGCCCAAATCCTTATAAGTGGATTAGAACTAGCAAACATTCTGAGTGTCTGACATGGCCCCTGCATAGGATTCTGGGATACTGATAGGAAACCCCAGTCCTATGCACCCTTGGTTTCAGCCCTCTCCCTGCCTAGTGAGTTCCCAGCTTCAGGAGATGGGGTGAGTGCAGGACCTCAACTAGCAGAGGAAACAGAATTTAAGTCAGAGTAGTTCTACTAGGGTCTTGGGAGTAGCTAAAACCTTTCCTGGGGAGCTCCGTTTGGTTGGCAAGGCCTGAGAGACCACCTGTCCTTCCACCCCTCCAGGGGGTATGCAGTGGCAGGGCTGCTGGAGTAGGGAGAGGTGGAGGGCTGCAGGGAAAGCTCAGGGGAAATGCTCAGCAAGCCCCTGTGAGAAAGCAGGGGCCAGGCACTTGCTCAGCACGCCTCCTGCCTCCCTCTCTACCTGGAGTCTTAACTTGGAGCCAGCTGCCTGGGGTTCCCAGAGGCCAGGGACAACATGCAGACTGCAGACCTCAGGCACTGGGGCCTGGCATCCAGTGGTTGGTGGCAAATTCCCAATGGTGGGGGAGTCTGCACAGTCTCTTTCGTTTTGGGGCAAAACGAAACCATATGACCCCCTTCAAAGGGAGCTCCTTATCTGCTGCTTAGTGGAATTTGAACTTTTCTGAGCCCCAAGAGAAAAAAAAAAGTGCCCACGACCATAAATAAAACCCCAAGCCTGCGATAAGTTAGAACAGTGCTAAAGAAATAAGCCTGCAAAGGGACCACCACTCTTCGAAGCTAGAACTCACGCGGGCCCGCTGCTCTCGCTTGGGCAAGGCTGCCCCAAATCTTTCGGAGAAGGTTCCTTGCGTTCCCTAGCCTCCTTTCCCCCTCCTTCTGAGGCCGCCGGAACACGGGTAGAAGCCAAGACTGGGATTCCGGATGGCGACCAGCAATGCTCATGGCTGAGATCTTGGGCGAGCCTCGCCGCTCTGCCCTTCGGCCAAACGAGGTAGTGGGACTAGAGGGTCTCTGCCGCGGTGCTGCCGGCTTCACTTTCTAGGCGACTCGCAGGTCTCAGCCCGCACGGGAGACCGTGGTTAGCGCGGATGTCCAGGCTGGGTTGGAGAACTAGAAGTAGCAGAAGAGGAAAGTGTTTTCAGACTACAAAACTTTTCTGTTTTCGCAGAGCCAGGACTTGCTGCGGGGCTCAGCTGGGCAGTAAGGAGCAGTTCCCAATAGCGCAGGACCTCCGGAAGGGGCCACGACTTCTAATGCACTCCCCCCCCCCTTACCTTCTGTTTGCCCCTGCCTGGAAGTCTGGCCTCCGACTCGGTCCTGCAGACCTATGACTGTAGAGGCCTTAAATCTTGGTCCCAGGTGCGGCACGCGTTGGCCTTGCTGTTTAGCGATTATGCGGATGTCGGTAAGCCCAGGGCTCCTTTTGCCGTGGGCCAGGCCAGCAGTATTCGGGCTGGGGCTCAGGTGCAGGGGCAGACGCGGACTCCAACGCCTTACTCCTACTAGGAGGCCGGCTGGGCCAGGTGCAGTTAGGGAGGGCTGCGGCGGGGAGTGCGGCTTGGCTTCGCTCTCACGTCAGCCACTCTTTCTGTCTTTGCCGGTGCCCCGTAGACGAATCGACGGCTGAGATCGGCCAGAGCTTCCTGTTCGACGTGTCCAGCCTTCCTGACGCCGACGAAGTAGTGGGTGCAGAGCTCCGGGTGCTGCACCGCGAGTCTCCGGAGCCAGGCTTGGGCAGCGCACCTTCCCGGCCGCTGCTGCTGCTGTCCACGTGCCCGGGCGACGCCCGCGCGCCGCGCCTGCTGCACTCCCGGGCCGCGGAGACCCTGGACCGCCCGCGCTGGGAGGTGTTCGACGTGGCGGACGCGGTGCGACGCCACCGCCGGGAGCCGCGCGCCTCCCGCGCGTTCTGCCTCTTGCTGCGCGCGGTGGCCGGCCCCGCGCGGAGCCCGCTGGCCCTGCGGCTGCTGGGCTTCGGCTGGCCGGGCGGAGGTGGCGCGGCGGCGGCCGAGGAGCGCGCGCTGCTGGTCGTCTCCTCCCGCACGCAGAGGAAGGAGAGCCTGTTCCGGGAGATCCGCGCCCAGGCCCGCGCGCTCGGGGCCGCTCTGACCGCAGAACCGCCCCCCGACCCGGGACCCGGCACTGGGTCGCCGAAGGGGGTCAGCGGCGGCCGCAGGCGGCGACGGACGGCTCTGGCCGGGACGCGGGCGGCGCCGGGTAACGGCGGTGGCGCGGGCCGGGGCCACGGGCGCAGGGGCCGGAGCCGCTGCAGCCGCAAGCCGCTGCACGTGGACTTCAAGGAGCTGGGCTGGGACGACTGGATCATCGCGCCGCTGGACTACGAGGCGTACCACTGCGAGGGCGTTTGCGACTTTCCGCTGCGCTCGCACCTCGAGCCCACCAACCACGCCATCATTCAGACCCTGCTCAACTCCATGGCGCCCGACGCGGCGCCCGCCTCCTGCTGCGTGCCCGCGCGTCTCAGCCCCATCAGCATCCTCTACATCGACGCCGCCAACAACGTGGTCTACAAGCAGTACGAGGACATGGTGGTGGAGGCGTGCGGCTGCAGGTAGCTCGCGGCCCAGGGAGGGGGCAGCCGCGCCGCCGAGGACCTTCGCAGAAGAGCAGCTTCGGGCCGGGCCTGGCACCGAGCATGGGTGCGCGTCGGACTCCGTCCCCGCGTCCGCACGGAGGAGAGCACACGTTCACACTCACGCCCACACACTCGTTCGCGCACACATTTACCGTGAACTGCAGCATCCGAAAGCCCTGGGAAGTAGGAACCCGCGCTACCGAGTGTCACAGCCATGCGTATTTTGTAAGCGGATCACCATAGCGCCCACTGCCCTCTTTGGGGGGAAGAGGAGGGTGTTTGTGTTGATGTTTAGGTAACTGGCACTAAAAGCGGTAGAAACGGGTTAGGATTGGGGGCTCCAGAATGGGTGACCTAAAGGGGTATTTATCTCTCCCTGGTCAGGTGGGGAGCGTGGCTCCGAAGGTGGACACGTTCCTGGTGCTGCCCCCTGGGGCCCACTGAAGGGCTGTAAGGCCCTTTCTAGAAGTTTGCATTGCCTTGAGGGGGATTACTCTGGAAAGGAAACGCTGCAAAAGGCATCTTTCCCCTCTTTAAAATTTTAGCCTCGGTTTTGAAAGGGAAGTTTTGTTTGAAAGAATGTGTAGTGGAGCTTCCCAGATCTATGCAAAGGTCAGCACCGCCCCTTTTTATCAATTCCAATTGGGAGGGATCTCCAATGGAAAGTGGAAAGAATATTTTTCTCTTTGGGGAGGGTGAAATGGGGGAGTCTGGGCTGAGATGACATTGCGGGCGGATTGGGATCCGCTGGCGTTCGTTTGGAAGCTCCCCAGCTGGTCAGAGGGAGGCCATAGCAGTGTCTTGGGGGAATGGGAGAGGGGGGCAGCTGCTGCTTTTCCTAGAGAAGAACCAGGAGGGTTGCCTAAGGCTGGTGAGGAAGCTCAGGGCTTGCGTATCCTGGGGCCAGCTGCCCCGAGGACTCAGGCCAGGTAGGTGCAGCCCCCTCCGAACAGCATACCCAGAGTGGGCCGACATATGCTTGTGCTTAACAATCGAGTCTGCGCGGACTGCAACATGCTTTCTCCGTGTTGTTGCTGTAGTTTTTGGCAGTGTGATAGTAACGGGAAATGAAGCCACACAAAAGTGCTTTTGTCGGACTTAAGCTCACAGCCCAGACCTTCAGAGCAGGAAGGTCTGTCCCCTTTGCTCCCTCCTGGCAGCTTGGCTGCTGTGGTCCCTTCCCAAAGGCAGGCCCTCCGGGTGGGCGGAGCGGAAGTGCAAGCCTGTCTCCCAGTTCCCGGATTCGCCCCAGAGTCCTCGATGATAGGATTTTTTGTGTTTGTAAAAGTGAGCTCCAAAATGCCAGTCTTCATTGTTTTAGTTGATTTGCTTATGCCTGGGAGTTAGTTCTTCAAGGCCTTTTGTCAGTAGTTGGGAGAGAAAGAAGTTGGAATCCACCTGCCTGGGGATGCCAGGGTTTCTTTGCAAAACCCTGCAGCCTTCCTGGGTACTCTTGTTCAGTGTTGTGCTGGCTTTTTCTCCTTTAGGGTGCTGGATAGGTATTAATACCACCCTTGTCTTGGATGCTAAGGTTCAGGACAACTTATACACATTGTAATTCTTAGTGATTACATCGTATACTCATGACAGATGGGAAAGACTAAAGATTTAGATACATCTAATTTATTTAAGGGCCTTACCTGAGTCCTTTTTATTCTGTAAAATTCTCCCGAAGGGGGGAAAACCCCATATATAACTTATTAAGATTGTTTTCCCCTTTTATAATGTGAATTTTTATGCTGTGGCTGTGTGAGTAGCTATAAATAACCAGAAAATGCAATGGTTTCTTCAGGTTTAAACAAAAACCTAAAAGCAGCTGCTCTGGTACAATTCCATCTGATTTTAGTGATGGGGCAAAGATGGTGGCCAGATTTGTGGATTTTGCCAGGGAAGCCCCCCTCTTCTGTTTTATATGATGATTTTAATAGTGATTGCATGATTGCTTTGATACCTGTCATTATGAAGATTTTTTAAAAAAGAGGCATGACAGCTTTACAAATGTTAAAAGTTGTATTAGAAGGTTTAGAAAGGAAGTTAATAAAAATCACAGTTAAATATTATTTTGAGGAAATTTTAGGGTATTCACATCTTTGGACAAAAGCAAACATTTTGATACTTCTTTAGTGACTAGGAAAAATAACTTTGGGGCAAGAAAGGTTCTGATTTAGTTGGAGCTTTTTATGGTAGGGAAAAAAAGCATTCATTTCCCTCTGTTTCCTTGCTGATAATCTTCTAACAAGATATGTTGGGTTGATATAGGAAGTAGGTGTCTCCCTGCATCTTTCCAGGCTGCACCCTGGGGAGGGGTGTTGTCCTTAGCACAGTTCCCCCCCATGGCCCCTGAGGCCTCAGGTGCTCTTTTTTTGCTGAATAAAGGGAGGGTCTCCGGGTTTCATGGAACCACCAAGGCCCATGGTACCTGCCAGGGTCTAGCTCTGCCCAGCCCTCTGACTTCTTGGAGTCCATTCTCTGGAGTATGAGTTTCCCTTTGTAAAAAAATGATAGCAGAGGGGCCACCACATGTGGGGCAGACAGGTTTCTGTTGCTAGGATCTGGATAAACTCGCTTTCCCAGGATGTGTAGGACAGCCCAGTGGGGTCACCCCAGTGGGGCACTCCACACTATCTGCCTTCTAGGCAGTGGGAAGGGGCTGGGGTGGCCAGCACAAGCCCAGCTGTTCTGCAAGACCCCCAGCTGGACTCTCCATTCCCCACCCTTGGGGGAACTGGCTACAGAGGGACGATGTGTTAGGACCCCGAGTGAAGGCGCTCCTCCCCCATCTGAGGTCACCAAAGTATCCCTGCTAAAATAAATCAAATTTTCCACTTTGCTGGCGAGAATTGGGCACTACTAGTTGGGATCATTGCAACCACTATTTCCTGTGGGTGAGTAGGGCTTGGCATTCCTGCTCAGGGAGCCTGGGCCAGGCCAGCTGGGGCCCAGGGGGCTGCTGCTAGGGCTGCCAAACACCAAGACAGTCTGGTCACCGCGGCTTGAACTTCCGTCTTAGGGGACATCCCTACTTTGGCAGCAGGCATTTCCACGATTGATTCCCAAACACTGGCCTTGTGGAATTCTGGCTTTCCAAGCAGCTGGGCTGGCTCTCTGGAGAGGAGAGGGTGACAGGCTTGTCGTCTGAGCTTGGGGAAGCCAGGCTAGGGCTGTGCTCTTTCACCATACACGTGCGCACCCCGCACCCACTTCCCTGGTGCTTGAGTACTCAAGTGGAATGGGAAGGGACCAGGTGCTGATTGTGTGACAGCGGAGTCACAGTCCCCTGAGGCCCCGCATGGTGCTTCTCCCCAACAGTGCTCATGGTGTCGGCAAGGGCGGAAGCCTGCGGTGAGTCCAGGTGGGTGCCAGTGACCCTGCGGATGCAACAGGAGCGATCCAAATCCCACCGGTCCTTATCCTGCCAGCAGTCTCACTCCATTCACAGCAGAAAATAACCAGGGTCGTAGACTGATTTTCTTCTTCCAGCAAGGAGCAAAACCAAGTTCTTTCCAAGAGTAGCTTGTGCACAGAAAAAGGCCAGCTCTTCCCTTGCTGGAGTCAGCTCTCCCGAAAACGCAGTGCAAGGCAGAGAAGTCACCGCAGCTGTCTCCCGGCTTGCTGGTTCTACAGGGAGCTCAAGCTCTGGGGAGTCAGAACTCCCGGCCCAGGAAGCTGGCCCCAGGTGGCCTCTGCAGGTGGGCTGGGAGGACCAGGCCCTGTTCGAGGGAGCAGGGAGGGAAGGACCTGTGTTTGCCCCTTAGGAAGTGTCTGGTTGGGGAGGGAAGAGAGGATGCAGATGAGTGAACCCAGTAGTTTCAAAACTTTGGGAAGGAGTGAGAAGTCCCTAGATCCCTGTGGGGGCTGGCAATTCTGAGCAGCACTGGAGTCAGGGCCTGCTGTGGGCCTCTGCACCCCCAGGAGCAACTCCTTCCACAGTGTGGCCTGCACCCGCCAGGAGAGAGGCTACCAAGTGCTAGGACATCTTCTGAGGAAGTCCTGAGGCAAGGCACTGACAGTCACCTCCCTGTCCCAGCGTCAGCTTCTGCTCCTTAATGCAAGGACCCCTCCAGTCCCAAGGTCCTAGGATTTTACTCCCCCAAAGCCCATTCAGATGGCTCCAAGGCAGAACAATTGTGACTACACCTGGACAAGGTCCCTTCCGACCTTACTCACAGAGCCATATCTCGAGAGAGAGAGAGAGAGAGAGAGAGAGAGAGAGAGAGAGAGAGAGATAGCGAGCATCTTACCTTACTCCCAGCCTCTGTTGGTGCTTCATGGATGTTGCTTTGATTTCTACCTGGGGCCAGGCAGGTGCAGGGATGTCCAGGACCAGAGAGGTGGGGCTTGGCTCCTCCAAATCCGAGAGCTGTCTTGTGCCTCCTGGTTGAGGGGCCCTGCTCACCTGGCTTGAGTTGTGCCTGTGCCCACTCAAGGTGGGTAGGGCCACATTCAGGCTGAGATTGTTCAGTGACCTAGTGCTGGGAAAAGGGTCTGACCTGCTGCCGGCGCCTCTGTTAGGGCAGCGGGGGAGAGAAGGCCGTGTCTGCTTGGCAGCACCTGGGACAGGGGCCCAAGATTGTCTCACACGCCCTGGGCAAGGCAAGCAATCCTGTCCCCGTGGGCTGCACCACCTCCTCCCCATCTCACTGCCATGCCATCTGGATCTGAGGTCGCCCTCCAGCTTGGCAGGCGAGTGGTGTGGAAGAAGGTGGCAGAAGACCACCTTCTCTTCCTTTTTATGACCTGGAAAATGGTGGTGGAGTTTAACATTGAGACATATTAGAAGGGAGGACTCAAAAAGATGGTTCCTTCTGAAATTTTCGCACAGCTCCCCCTTTGCACCTGGAGCTGAGTTTTCTCCCTCCCTTTGTTGCTATTCTGGTCTTTAATCTGGGCCCAGAGCAAGAACAGGTAACTGCAAGAACAGGTAACCTGGGGCGCAGTTCTGCTGAGACACCTGTTCTCAGGAGGGCCACCATCCCAGCCTGAGAAGTCACCTGAGTGGGCATAGGCTGCAGGGAGAGGCTGCAGGGATGACCGAGGGCTGTGAACTGTGACCATCAGTCAGGGAAACACTCTGTTCATGATGTGCCTGCACCCAGCATCACCCAGTGCCTGTGCTGTGCCCACAGATGGCCTGGGACTCGATGCCAGGCCTTTAGCCAGGGAGACTTTGGGATGGTGCTTCATGGTGGCAGCAGCAATTACATCAGAGCAAACCAGGCTGGGTGGTCGAGGGGGTGTGAGGTCATTGAAAAACCAGTCTGCATCGCAAGGCTTGCTTGCTGTTGCTGCAGAAGTTCCAGTTCCCTCCCAGAGCAGCGCGCCTGCTGGTGATCTGCCTCCTCTTACCCGGGCCAACCTTGCACACCTTCTCCAGCATCTGTGTGCGGTGTGTGTGCATCTGTGTGACAAAGAAAGGGCTGGTTTTTCTCAAGAGAGCTTCCTGAGAGATGTGTTTCTGCACAGGCGGGTGAGTTTGTTGGCAGGACTTGGACCGAAGGTGTAAGAAGCACCTGTCATTCTTGACAGGTGAGCTTCCTTCTTCTGGATTAGAAATCGAATCTAGATGTGGAGAGGGCTGCCTGAGAGAAGAGGAGGAGCAGGAACTTTGTATCCTCTTTCAAGGGATGCTGAAATAAATTGTTTAGAAAAACAAGGAAAAGCTGACGGTTGGGCGGGGAGGTACAGATCTTTGAGAGGAGGCCAGCAGTTTTGCTTTCGCACCACAACACCCCATTCGGGGGTCTAGAGACAGAGGGATGTGTGGAGGCCTCCCTCTGAGTTTAGACCCCCCCGACACATGGCTGCAGGAATCTAGAATCATGGCTGTCCCTTCCACGGCTGAGGTGCGCTCGTGATCCACCCAAATGAGACTTCTGGTAAGGGTTGCTGCAAAAGTCCTGCTGAATTAGAAGCAAGGTCAGAAGCATACAGGCTAAGTTCCCTTGAGGACACTCCCTGGGCTGCAAGATGGGGAGGGGCAGCCCCAGGCCAGTCAGCTGGTGTCTCTGTGTCACTGCACCTTGTCTCTGCTTGACAGGACTGGGTAGTGGCAGGCTGTCTGGGGAGTGTGACTTTCCTCAGAGGCCCAGGTGGGCTCTGGGCAGCTCTCACCTGGGTTTCTCAGTGGGTCCAGTCTGAGAAGCAGCATCAAGGTGGGTGGAGGGTCTTTCCTTGCTGCATCTGTTTTATCTCTCAGGGGCTAAAGGCTGCCAAGGCCAGAAGACGGTGAGCCGTACTTGCTTGGGGCCGCAACAACTTGGCTGGAGTGGGGCAGGCTGGCTTGAGAAAGGGGCTCCCCACAAGCAGGGCTTATTTTCACACGAGTTATATTTCTGGGTCAGGGCCTGTAGGAGCCAGAGAAAGTCAGCCATTCAGTGCTGTGTTTAGGAAATGGTGATCTAGTCGGGAGGAAGGAAAGCTCAGGATGAAGCGTGTTTCCTGGCTAGGAGACAGGCAAGTGTTCCAAGTGAGGAACAGAGACTCCAGAGAGGGGAATTTCTCTGGCATTCTCTAGCTTGGAGAAACCACAGATGAATTGAAACGTGAGCACCCTTAGAGTAATTTTATTTTTGTATTTCACTTTATACGGTAGTGCAAACAGCTTTGATGTTTTCTTTGACAGAGGATCATAATTGTGTCACTTTAGGTCTTTTAGCTGGAAGTTTTCACCCCCAGTGAAAAATTAATGCATTTTTATAAAGATTAACATGCTGTCTGCCACTTGCCCTTTTAGCAGGTGACAATAGGAGATCCTGATAAGTTTGGGATTGTTTTGGTTTTGTACATAAAGAACCAGATCCTTTCACCATGAAGGTTGCTGCCCAGCTCCTGCGCCTGCTTCCGAAGCGATGCTGTTTAAGCAGACCCTGGGTGGGTGGCAGAATTCTGTACATGGTGAGCCGCCTGCAGCTTCAAAAGCAAATTTAATCCAGCTCCATTACCGTGGTTTGAAAGACATGACCAAACTCAGAAGTGATGGTCATGACCACAAGACTCAATTACATGCCATTCCTTGAGCAGGTAAAGACAAATCAATGATTTTTAGGGGGAAGCCCCTTTCATTTTGCAACGATGCTGACTGATTTTCAGCTTGGCTTGGGAGTAAGGAGATGGAGGCGGGGTCGACTTAAAAACTCATTTGATGCGTCTGAAATCTCCTATGTCAGCAGCCTGCCAGCTCTGGTTTGGTCAGAGCAGAACTCAAAGCTGAAGGCTGGCCATCTCCCTGTTGCCCGGCCTGGCTATTTGGGCAGTACTCACTGGCATCGTGAAATGCTGTCTGTGATTGGGCCAGCAAGTGGGGAACCCTTCAGGGCAGGTATAAATCCATGTGTATATGTATTCTCGAATTTAAATAGATTTGTACATATTGAAGTGTAAATGACCTGTAAAACAGCAAGCTCTATTTTTCTCGACTATTACATAGCAGTATATATTTGTTAAACATGCCTGTATGCTCATCATTAGCCATTTTAATATTTTGTACAGATAAGTTGATTAAATATTTTATTCGTAAAACTGCTCATGACTGGTCTTTAGAGAACAGTGTTTCGGCCTTTGCCCTTCAGCCTTTCTGCGTTAGTCTAGTCTTGCTCCTCTGCGATTGAGCGTGAGGGATGACGGCACAGAAACAGGTGCTGTTGGTCTTTGTGCTGGCCACTGCCTCTTGAACACTAGGGTCTCAGATGTGGATTAGGGGTTGTGTGGCTCAGGCACGGAGCTGCTGTGCCCTGGGTCTTCAAGACTCCTGTGAGACTGCACAGGACACTGCACAGCCCCTCACTGCGTGACGTCACTGCACAGGAAGGTAGAAGTCAAGCCTGGGTCCAGGGAGAAGGAGCCAAAATACAGTGGAAAACACGTTCTTTTTGGGAAATGAGCATTATAATTTGTAAAGAATAAGTATTCATTCCAAACCCTGTTGGAATGGAAAGGCTTTCGGTTTTCCTATACTTCAGGCTGCTGTGGCACCTGTCTCACTCTGGAAAGTGTGAGCCCTCCCTTCTGGAGCTTGCAGTCAGCCTCTGAGGTCCCAAGGCATCGAGTCCGGCTGATGCAGCTTCCTCTGTGAGACCAGGGACAGTCTGGAGAAACCAATAGAGTCTTAGAACAAAATCAACAGGCCATTTCTGCTCAGTCCTCTTTGTGACAAGGACAAAGATCCTGTGCTCAGTGACACCGCCTTGGATCCTCCAGCACTTCTCCCAGACAGGGCAGGGCAGGACCATGATGATGTGGCCTTCCCAGGCTACTCCGGTGCTCACCTGACTTTTCCCTACAGAGGCGCAAGGAAGCGGTTTCATCTCCTCCTTAGACATTTCTGGGAAGGGATTAGTGACAGAGCTGTGGTTATGGGAAGCTGACAGGGACTTGCCCTCATTAAGGACTTGTTACCAGGATCACCTCTTTTGGGATATGGAGCCTGTCAGTGTGACCCACCTTTTTGTCAAAGTGATGGCAGCTCGTGTCCTCTCGGATCCCAGTGTTCCCACAGTATGTAAATGCAAGTCCCTGGGGGTCTGTGAGTTTCTCTCTGCTGAAAGATAGATCAAAAACCCCCACTCTCTGCCTGCTTCTTAATTTCACTACTACTAAATGAAGGAGAATTTTTCTTTCTTTGGAAGAAAAATTGTGTTCCCCTTTTCTCTAACTCACTTGGCAGGTGCAATAAATGTACAAACCCTGTGTCCCTTCAGGAAAAAGTGTAAAGTTTTATCATGCTTTGTTTATACCAATCCTTGGTCAATTTTTCATTCCCCCCCTTTTGTGATACTGGGGATTAAACCTGAGCTGCACCTCCAGCCCTTTTAATTGTTTATTTTGAAACAGGGTTTTGCTAGGTTGCTGAGGCTGGCCTCTAACCTGTGATCCTCCCATCTCAGCCCCTCAAGTACTAGGATCACAGGTAAGCGCCACCATGCCTGGCCATTTTTTTTTTCATTTTCTTAATCTTTCAGTCTCTACTTGGCCTAGCCCAGCATTCTGTGTAGAGGCTTCCACATTCAGCAGAGAAGGGCAGTTACAGGGAGAGAGGAAAATCAGGAAGGTATTTAAAATTTTATCTTTCTTTCTAAACACTGATGACAGTGAGTCCAAAAGGCTCTGCAGTGACTAATGCTAGGACAGGCTCAGATTGACATCTCCCTGCCTGGCCACACTATGTTCCAGGTCTGCTCCCGACAACTGCTCATTTCCAAGCAGCCCATGGCGAAGATGCCTCCAACCGCTGCTCCACTGAGGGCGGTGCCTGCTGTGGTTCCGGATGCACCGAGCTCCTGTGCCCTTGGATCCTATCTGCATATGCTCAGAAGGAACAGGGATCTGGGGAGAAACTTGTCCACTGGATTGTGTCACTAGTGCTCGGCCGGCAACTGGGGCTGTGGGCGTCTGCCGAGTCCTAATCACATGCAGGTGCACGGTCCTTCAGCAGTGGCCAGTAGGAGGAAGCCCAGATGTTCTGCGGAGCCTGAGCAGGGTGGATTTGCAGAGGCAGGATTCTAGTCCCTCTGCGAGGGAGGGAGACCCTGCAGGTGCACCCGCACCCCCTGGCTGTAATAGACGCCCAGTCATGGGGTCACATTCCCATCCCTGCAAAGATGAATTTTCCCATAGATTTACCCAGCAAGGAAATCTGTCCCAACATGGGGAGGTCAGCACAGGCCCCTTTGCCAGAATGTTTGAGGAATGCAGTACAACATAAGAATGCTCTATACTATCCCCGAACGCAGTGTTGTGAGTTTTGACTATAATTCCCACTTGGGGTGCTGCATGAGTTAGCGCTCAATAGATAATAAGCACGTATTTGGTACTTGCTAATACCCAAACCCCAGAGGTTTTCTAGTCATAGAAGAATGGAAGTGACAGTTGCAGCCATATTGGATGAGATGCATGCATGGACCACGAGATGCAGTGGCCTTGCTCGCCCTGGTGCCAGGAAGCAAACGCCTGATGTTCTTGGATCTTTGTGACCCAGTGGTGCACAGCTCTGCTGGAGAAATGCTTAAGGGATAAAAGAGAAAGTGTACACACCCAATACTTCCACTGACATAGCCAGTTCGAAGATGAAAAGACCTGAAATGTGACTTCCTGAGTCTGACCAAATGTGAAAACCTGCATTTCTTGAGAGCTTGCTTATTTGGTATGATAAAACTTTTCTTCTTCCTTCTTCCCTCCTCCTCCTCTTCCTCATTCTCCCCCTCCTTCTTCATGGCACTGGGGATTGAACTCAGGGCCCTTCTACTTCTGAGCTACACCCCAAGCCCTTTTTATTTTTTAATTTTGAAACAGGATCTAAGTTATGATGTACTGACCTCGAGCCTGTGATCCTCCTGTCTTAGCCTCCCAAGTACTGGGATCACAGGCAGGTGCCACCATGCCCAACACAATTTTTATTAATTTAAACAAAATGTATAAAATATTCCATGTGGCAGGCCCTATTCTCTAAGCCTTGCAAGTACAGAGATGACTAAGGTGCAAGTTCATCTTCTAGAACTCTCCTTTAAAGAACAGGAAGGAGTGTTGGTGGTGGGTGCAGGCAGCCGACCAGGGAGGGTGTCATTCCTGCAGTAATGGGGGCGCTTCAATGGGGACATGGCTAGGGCATCGTGGGGGCTGGGAGGGTGGGAGAGACTGCAGTAGGAGGAGGGGGCAGTTGGTATTTTGGGCCTTGTCTCATTGGAAAGAGTAAGAAGCTGGAGCAGTAATTTCCAAGGTTTAAGAGTGCAGCCCATGTGCAGAGGAGCCCACGAAAACTTGCTGTACCAGTCGTGGAGCACCAGGTGGCCAGGGAGGCGTGGCAGAGGTGGCCACCCTGTGACTGAGCCCAGCAGCCCCCACAAGCACTTCTCAACCCACTGTCCCATGCAGCCTTTGCCTCTGGAAATGGGTGTGTTACAGCTTTCATTCTTTAAAACCAACCAGTTATTACCAACCCTCTACTCTTTACTTCCCCTGCCAATGGGGCCGTCCCTTGCCCTTGCAGGGTACACTTTTGCTAGGTGTACCCATTGTGGCCTCCAGGAGGCAGCATGACGCAGAGGAAAGAAGGGGATGATGTGCTGGCTCTGGAGTAGAGGCCTGACCTGGACTCCCAGGGCTGTCGCCCACCAGCTGCAAGTTCTCGAGCCAGGCTCTTACCTTGGCACCTCGGTGGTAATATGTGAAGTGGGCACAGTCAGCGCCTCTCAGGATTTGAGGCCCCCATGAGATGCTGTGACAGTGCAGGGGATTCTTCACCTGGACCCTCTCCTCTACTCCAAACCCATTCAAGTTCTACCTGTCCTTCTGGGACTGGGGCAGCCTTCTCCCCATCGCTCTCCCCAGGAGCTCTCTCTTTGTAGAACTGTACTGATCCAGGGCTTCTCTGGCTCTCGCTATGCTCTGAGGAGGCCACCAGGAGTCTCACCGACCGGGTGTCATACTCAGTGACTCATCTTACTCTGGAGCCGCCTTCAGTCAGGTGGGAGGGGCCAGCCCCGAGTCCCGCAGCTGCTACCACCAGGACCCATGTGACCACTCACCTACATCTGTACCTGGCACCGGCAGGAACCTCAGCCCCCTTGGGAGGCAATCAGAAGGACACGCGCAGGTGCTTTTCTGTCCTCACTACTCCTTCAGGAGAGCTTTGCTCATGGTCTCAGCGATACATTTGGTCAGAGAGCACACTTATTCCCAGCCTCTGACCTCTCCTTTAAGCCCCAACCCAGGGCAGGAGCAGCCCAAGTATATCCCCACCTCTTCTCCCCTGCCAGAGGAGGCAGCAACAAGGTGCATGTCTCGTGCGATCTAAGAAATGTGTTCCTTCCTGCATCTTCTCTAAGTCAACCATGAGAGCATCCTGGGTTGAGAGCATCCCTGTGTGGGGAGGCTGACTGGCCCGAGGCCAGCAAGCAGAGCCAGGTGAGCATGGGCCACCCTTGCATATGAACCAGAAATGCGAAGACTGCAAGAATCAAGTTACAGGCTGGGTGGAACAATGCACAGACTGAGCTAGCCTGGGGTCTTCGACTGCACTGGACAGAGAGATTAAAGAAAAAATAATTTTGACATGTTTCCCACTAGGTACCATTTTATAGAACATCTACCATAAGCCAGGCAAGATGCTGAAGGCTACATGAATGACCTCACTCCTTCCCATCAAGAACAAAACAGAAAGTCTTTCCCCAAAACAAAAACCTGAGGTAAGTATTGATATTATCCAAGTTTCACAAATGAGGAGCTGGGGGCTCAGGGAGGTACGAAGTCTTACGTAGCATCACAGACCTAATAAATGACAGGTCTGGGATTTGAACCCAGGTCTCCATCTACTGTCTAGAGGAAATTTACTTTCTGGAAAAGAAACAATGAGGGAGATGTAGGAGAGAGCATGGTGGCTTAAAAAGTTATTATTTTTATAAGCTCCAAAACCATCTCAAAATTCCCCAAAGTTTGCAAGTATAAAGAACATTATTCTTCCCTGAAACATTTGAGTAAATGGACAAGTTACCCTGTGACTCTCTGATACTTCATTGAGTCCTCGGCACAAATAAGGACATTCTGCTACTTCACGACAATATTACCACTGCAATCAGAAAATCAGCATCAGTATCTTACTTCCAGCTAATCTTCAGACCCTGTTCAAGTTGTAGAAATGGTCCAAATAATTTATTTATTTATTTATTTTTGCGGTACCGGGGATGGAACCCAGGGGCGTTCTACCTCCTCGCTACACCCCCAGCCCTATTTTTATACTTTATTTTGAAACTGGGTCTCACGAAGTTGCAGAGGGCCTCACTAAGTAGAGAGAGAGAGAGAGAGGGGGGGGGGAGAGAGAGAGAGAGAGCTGAGGCTGGCCGCGAACCCGGATCCTCCGGTCTCCACCTCCCAAAGTACTGGGATTACAAGCATGCGCCACCACGCCCGGCCAGCCAATAATTTATTTTATAACAAGAACATCCAATATAGATTCAAGTGTTATGTTGGCATGACTCTTTCATCTCTTTCAATCTCAGATTGTTTCTGTGTTAATATAATGCATAATGAAGAAATAGAATGTACAATAAAGAAAAATCAAGCCTTTAGAGGTCACTGGCTCTCCAGGGGTTGAGTGGAGAAGAGGGCTGTGGCAGCCTTGGATAGGAAGCCCCTCGGGCTCTCCCTGGACTGTCCCTGGAGCTTTTCTCCTGGCCCAGAGCAAAGTAGGAACCACTGTGGGCACTGGTCAACTGACACTTTCTACTCAGCACTAGATGGCTCTATAAGAAGTTAAATCTTTGCTAAAGGCTATCCATGTGGTGGACTGGAACGCACAGGCAGAACTGCTTCTGGAAAATGGACCATATCCACTGTTCATCAATTTTTTGTCTTCTGTGTAATTCCTAATGAAAGCAAATGAACTTTGGTCTCCTGAAATTTGGTTCTTCCCTCTTTAAAAGAAGCTATGAGAAAGTGGCTCTTCACTTTAATAGTGAGACTTGGGCCCGAGTCTAGCTCAGGAGAATTGCTGAAAGGGAATGCCCCCCCCCCACGCCCAGCAATCGGGACAGACACAGTCTTAAGTGCTGGTAAAACATTTTATTTTGAAATCACTTGGTGTTTAGATGTTCAACAGGAATTAAGAGCTGTATCTTTTTAAGCTCTAAAAAACAAAAAGATACCATTTCCTGTGTGCAGACTTCTGAAATTGAGTAATGTTGTAAATAACATTTAAAAGAAAAGGTGTGGGTGTTACTCTTTATTCCAGCAGGCCTCTTACCAGTACTTGTTCATATGTGTGGATTTAGTCTACTTCGTATCTTCTGTATGCAAGGCACCCAGAGCCATGAATCCTGGCTCCCAACGTCTGTTTTCTAGAAGGTCTCCCCATGCAGATGCAATCAGGGATTGTGTGCAGCCGTGCCTGTGGCCTGTGTATCTAATGGCTCTTCCCCTTGGGCTAACAGCGCTCGTTGTCTGGAGTGTGGCTTTCCCTCTGACAGATCATTTGGTCTGATGTAGAAGCCTTGCCAAAGGACAATAGCTCACCCAGCCTCACCACTGGACGGGCAGTGCAGCAGAGCTCAATCCTTCATGGGGGATTTCAGTTCTGAGAGGAAGGATAGCATCTCACGGTCCTTAAGGAATGATAATGCATGAGGGCTTTCCTCTAGGAGAAATCTGGAATGTTTTTGATTGTTAACTGCCACTGCAGCGGGGGATTTACTGGTTCCTAAGGTCTCAGGATTGAGCCAATGGAAGGAAGGACGAAATGTTGTTAGCCCACTCTCAGCCAGAGAACACGCTTCTTCTCTACTGGATCCCACAGAAGACAAACTCACACAGTTTAATGGCTTACTTTGGTTCATTAGCAAAATAATTTCTTTCCAACATATAAGGTTAATGCAAATGGAGAACTGATTTATGTTAATACCTTTCCAATAGTTACTCACTAGGAGACTTAGAAGAAAAGAATCACGAAGTAGCTAAGAATATTATCATCATCCATGGGTAGCACAGTACTTGGCTCCCCGCTGACTTTCAATAGTTTTATTGCAAGAATCACAGAAGGAGCAACTGTGTGTTGGTCTACACAGATCTGATCTGGGACAGCTCAGGGCCTCCCCTTCTTGGCTCTGAAGAAGAACCTGTCCCCCTGGGGGGGACTCGTCACCCCCAGGCCAAGGCTCCGCACACAGCTTGCTGGCTGTACTGTGGCAAAAGGCAGGGCTGAGATCCTTCAACAACTCTTTATCTGGTTAGCTGACCACAGTACTTCCTGGTGAACTTTATTCTCAGTCTAATGCAGATAGATCATGAAGTCACACTGACGCTCTCAGCCAGGACCCATGCTAAGTTGGTCTGGGCTGATTTCCACCTTCTGTCCTTAAAGGACTCCCAGGTCCATGGCCAACATCCACTGCTCACGCCTTCCTGCTCCTGGGATGTGAGTGTCCTCGTCATGATCGCGACACTTCACGTCTCTGAGTATATATTTCACATCCACTGATCTCTTTTACATGTTCTAGGAAGCATTTCATAATTTCCTTCAGGAGAGCCGATTCTACGTTGTAATAAATACAACTAAAATCACTTACACTTAGATTTTCTTTTGTCTTCCAGGATTCTGCTGCCCAAACACATGGTGCCACTGTGCGCTGTGTGCAGAACAGGAGTCCCTGTATAGATCTGGGTGTTCCCTGAGTTTTGGAAAATGCGTCGCTGACCCTATGGAATGATTCACCGCCGGTGTGTGCTTCACTGTGGCATGGGGAGCTGGGAGCTGGTAGCTTTTAAGCCAAGAGGTTCTCACTTTTTTTCTTTTCTAACATCAAACACCAAAAGTAAAAATTTACTCAAGCATGGCACACCTACTGCCTCGGTCAACTGGCTGTGGGTGCTCGTTTCCTGTGTCAGGGTTTATATTTTGGACAGATTATCCTTTAGCCAGTCAGCAATCATGTCAGCCATTTCCTGGCTAAAATGGAGGATAAAAGCATGAGGTATTTTCTTCTCACAGAGGCGAATATCTCCTGATGGGAAATCTTTCTTGATGTCTTCATAGAACTTTGTGGGACACCAGCGATCTTCGGTGCCATAGTAAAATGTAAGCTGAAAGGCAAGACAACACGTTTTATTAGAAAGTACCTGCCCCTCCTGACGCAGGTATCGCACAGCAGCCTGTAGGGCTCTGGAGGCCACACCTGGCCTGTTGGTCCTTCCCCAGGCCCCTCCAGGGTGCGCGCTCTCCAGGCAGCGCGCCTGTGTGGTTCACAGGAGCTACGGAGAGGACCTGATGGGAAGAAGCCCATGGAGGGAGACCCTCCTGCGGCAGGTCCCAGAACTCACTACAAGAACTCGCCAGCAAAACTGTGCTCTGAGGCTGGGAGGGATACTGGAGAGGAGCAAGTGAGGATGAGGAAGAGAGCTAAGGGTGACTAGGGACCATCGCATAATCTTTATAGTGATCATAAAGACACATGGTAGGCAGATGGGACATGTTTGTTGAATGAATACAAAGATAAATCTGACAGGCTCAGGTCTTGCAAGGTAGGTGATGAAATGTGATCAGGATCCTGAGAGAGTTTAGATATTTGGAAGAAATGGCTCCATGTAACAGGAGAGTATGTTGAAGTCAACGGGGAGGAGGTGTGATCATACTTCAGGCGGCAGCAAGCAGGCTGAATGGACAGTCTCCTCCAAGGCATTCCTAAGGTTTGTTCTGAATATCTACCCACACCTGCATGTGATGTGTAGACAGACAGAGTGCTAGGCTGAAAAATTGCTATGTTTTAGTTTCATATTTCTTGTCATTTTTTTTTGCACTGAGGATTGAACCCAGGGGCATTCTACCTCTGAGCTATACCCCTAGCCCCTTTTATCTTTTATTTTTGAAACAGTCTTGCTAAGTTGCTGAGGGTCTCAGCAAGTTGCTGAGCCTGGCCTCGAACCTGCAATCCTCTTGTCTCAGCCTCCCAAGTACTGGATTACAGGCCTGTGCCACCACGCCCAGCTAATTCTGAGGAATTGGAAGGAGTTGAATGCGGCTGTACTATCAGAGGTGGGAGATTAGACAGGAGGGGCAGAGGGAGCTCGGGTCACGATGGTCTTCTTCTGGGCACACTGAGGAGGGCATACTTTATTCTGAAGTCTAGAGGAGCTAATAAAAGACTTTACAGAATGAAGAGATATGGTTAGCTCCTTAAGATAGGAAAATTACCCTGGCTACAATGGGAAGAGAGACTGGAAGGGATCAGAGGTGGGGGAAGGTACAGAAAACAGGTGTTATTGCCCACTGGATGGTTTTATTGTATGAATCATTAAACCCATGATCTGCACATGGGAGAGGTGAGACTGCTTTTATAAAAACACTGGCCTTCATTACAATAACATTATGACTTAACCAATCTTTAAAGAGCTGGATAAAGAGCAAAGTGATGTGGTACTCCAGAGAGTAAATTATTAACAACCAACTCTTGAGGGCCAGATTTACTCTGAATCACTCCAGAGGGATTTTTCTGGTTGTCTCTTGGGGCTCCAGTTTTAAATGCTGTAGAGTACCTATGGCTTATAGATTTATTGCTTAATTTATTACTCCCATTTTCGCTCACTTTAACCATTTCTGGGCACTCCAAACCTCCTACAGCTGACATTCATTTTGCCCTGTCTCTTAGCAGGATATGAACTTCTTTTGCTTCCTGGAGACTAGGCAAGCCGGCAGTTGCCTGCTCTTCCTTCTGGTCTCAGCACTTTCTATAGCTCCAAAATAGCTCGTTCTATTCCTCTAGAGTCACTTCTTACCACCAGTGGCGACCAGTCTCGCCAGTCATGGAAGCACGCTTCCCAGGATCTCCCAGCAACAACGCAGCTACGGCTTCCCCTTGAAAAACTGCCTCAAGTACAAGCCGTGTGCAGGTATCAATTACCTACCAATAGGACAAATATTTTAGGTTCTCTCTAAACCACTTCCTATACTTGCCACCAGGAATCTTGTAAACTATATTCAGGAAATAGCATAGGTAGCAGTCACTATATGTGGTTATTCAGCATTTCCCGAGTGTGAAGCAAAATGTTGAGAAATCTAGAAATTTGGTTTGCTTCTCTGCTCTGAGGCATGCTCTTGCCTGAAGATACCCAGACACGGAGGAAGCCACACTGGGACCCTCCCACCAGTACATGCTACATTGGTGAGCCTTGTGAAATTGTAACAGGGAAGAGTGGGCCGGAGGAAAGCAAGGTAGGAAAGACTCCCCCTGCAAAGTCTCTTGACAAGAACACTGTCCACACCTGCTGTTGCTTTCTGCCTGGCATTTCAAGGACTATTTCTTTGAGGAATTTAACATTTCCTTTTTAGTGAAGTGATTATTAACTTGGAATATTTCTTTTTTTTTTTGCGGTAGCGGGGATTGAACCCAGGGGTGTTCTACCTCCGCGCTACACCCCCGGCCCTATTTTTTATACTTTATTTTGAAACCGGGTCTCATGAAGTT